>JARKHS020024997.1:32500-313121 GCA_030143305.2 Amblyomma americanum | reverse complement strand
GGAGGGGGGAGCTCATGCTGTAGTGCGGCCTCCTCATAGAATTTGTGAAGGGATCAAACGCAAAAATAATAACTGCATTGCCATTGCCAATGCCATTGTGTATTAGATAACGCTACGCACTGTCTAGACAAGTGAAATATGTATTTTCTAAAATGAAAGAATGTATCCTTATGTCTTAAAAATCGTGGCAAACATGATCACTAAACACAGACCTGAGCAGCGGACAAGACACAGGAGAGAAGGAAACAGGACGAGCTCGTCATGTTTGCTTCTGTTCTGTGTCTTGTCCCCTGCTCAGTTTTATGTCATGTAATCATGTCGTACCAACTATCCCCTTATTGTTCACTCGTCGCAGACATAACTGATACCAATGCTTCTATGTTAAGTAAAGAAAGAAAATTAAGTAAAGAAAATATCACACGAAGTCTACAACTATATCGGTCCGGAACGAGCAAAGCAGTGCATGCCGCTGATATGAAAAACGTAAAGGCCATGAAATTAGCAAGTACAGGACAAATATTTTAATGAATGTTTGTCGATCAAGAACCTTTACATTTTTGTACACATGCAATGGCCAAGGAAAAATCTCAATGACGCTGTCCATTGTTCCAGTGTACCGAGCAGCAGCAGCTGTCACCAGCCGTGTATTGCGGGTAATTGCACCAAAATTTTAGTCGCAACAGCGAGCCATCGATAGGCCCTTGAAAGCTTGTGCTAGGATGGGGCCCCTTGCGTTACATGACTCTAGGTGCATGGGCGTTGCCACGAAATCCAATCCGAGTTAGCAATGTTGGCGCTAAAATGTCTTTTCTAGTCTGAAAAAGACACACTGTAGGTGACAAAATTCGCAAAGACTTCCAGCACCGGTGGTTGCTTTGGTCAGCGGTGTTTGACAGTTTGCAGAAATTTCGGGGGGGGGGACTGAAGTCCCATACCCTTCCCCCCCCGGCTACGCCCCTGCCCTGCATCAATACACTTGTGGAGACATGTCCGCCACGCCTGGAAGGCACCCTGAAATTCCTAGACGGGAATGTCTCTCAGGAACGCTGTAACATGCTTTTGGAATTTTTTCCACAGTCTCCCAATGCTTTCCTTTCCGCACTCTCTTCAGTCGGGAAAACAAAGCATGCAACCAAGTCGGGGCTGTAAGGGGGATGGGGGACCACTAGGGTGTTGCTCCGGGCCAGGAAGTTTGTAACGATGAAGGACGTGTGGCTGGGGACGTTGTAATGGTGGAGCTTGACCGTGTCTTTGATGTCAGCCCTCACACGCGCGACCCGGCGTTTCAGTCTTTTGAGCACCTCCAGGTAAAAGGCTGAGTTCACAGTTTCTCCCTGCGGTACAAACTCAAAGCTGACGATTTCTTTGGCATCAAAGAAGACAATGAGCATCGTTTTGATGCGAGATTTGCTCATTCGCACTTTCTTAGGGCGGAGGGGATGATTTTTTGTGCCACTCGCTGCTTTGATGTTTCGATTCTGGATCGTACTGAACATGCAGGATTCGTCTCCGGTTACGACAGAGTTAAGAAAGTCCACCTCATTTTGAATAAAATCCAATAATTCTTGAGAGCACAAAACTCTAAGTTCTTTCTGATCTTCCGTCAACACTCTCAGCACAAGCACTGTGCAGTCCTTGTGCATTTGCAGACCCTCGGTCACTATCCCATATACTGCAAATGTGGACATGTGTACGGTGTCAGCAATTTTCTGGATGCTCAACCGACGGTCGGGACGCAAAACTTCGCGCACATTTATACACATTTTCATCAGTTCTGGTCGTTGTTGGGCGCTGAGAACGGGGTTCGGCAGCGACCTCCTCCTGGCCCTCATTGAACGTCTTTTGCCATTTCCTGGACTGTGACCTTGAAATGCAGTCATCCTTGAAGGCCTCTTGAAGCATCTGGAATGTTTCAGTTGCATCCTTTCTAAGCTTCACGTAAAACTTGATAATGTATCGCTGTTCAAGGGAACGCTCCATCGCGCCGTGCTATCCGCTCACACTGCTTGGAGTAAACTGGCGACCGGCTGCGTTGGCAGGGCAGAACCCTTGCCACATTTCCCGACTGGTTTATCGCGCTGTCATGCATAGTCGCGTCATAATAAAATCGTGTGCATTACTTTCATAATGGACCCTGTACGCCAAAACACAGGTTCATGTCAGAGCAGATGGTTCTGAACATAGGAGTGCATAGCGGAGAGTGCTAAGGGAGCAGTGCATGAAGAAGAGAGACACGAATTTTGTCCCATATTATTCCCTGCTACCTTGCAGAGAAAACAAGAATGGACACTACTATAAACTTTGTGACCCCCGCCCCCCCTCATTGTACTTGGAGATTCCTGCATGCACATGCCTAATGCAATGTGAAGCATCAAGTGCAGTCGCAAATGCAGCAGGTTGGATGTTCTGCCCTTTCCTTGGGGTAAACAACAGAGTGTCAGACCATTGTTAAAATACAGAGCATTTATAAGTGGCTTTCATACAGCTGTATCCTTATGTGGTGACATTGATATTTAAAAGCACACAATGCAATTGAAACATGTTGCTTTCAGAATCTGCCTTCTGTACGAAGGCTGCACAAAAATGTGGCCTGCTCTACAAGGCCTCATGTAGCAATAAAACCTGATGAAACCTCAACATTTTTATTGAACTGGTAAAGCTATAGATAATCTATGACCTACCACAATTCAACATTATTCCATCTTATTAGTAATGTTCTGATCTGAAGATGTTCCAACAGGAAACAAACAATGAAACTTTTGTGGATTCCCTTTCATGTAGGTGAAGCTGGAACCATAATAATTTGCATCACTGACTGACTATAGATGTTGAATGGTAATCTTTTTGTTGCATGTGAATGGTTCTTGAATGATATAGAATGTTAGCCTTCAAAAGAGTCATGAGAAAAATTTCATCAAAGTGCCAGATAAGAGCAGTGAACATAACAGTGGAAAGTTTCACCCTTGGGCATAACAAACTACGCCTCCAACAGTGCCCAGGGTAGTAGCAGCCTTGCCATGACCAAAAATTAATTACTCCATCAGCAGTCTTATTCATTAAACACAAAGTAACCTTAAGCAACAACAATCAAATTAGCAAGTAACCCTGCCTTGTTTCTATCATTTAATTAATTTCAGCTGCCACTGTCTTTCTGTTGTCATCATTTAGAGTGCTAAAATTTTTACTGTTTCCTTCCTGCCTAACTTGTTTGCTTGTGATCTGATGGTGTGCTTTGTGTCATCGTACAGCAGTTCAGAATGTTGCAAGAACAGCAACATTTAACTGTGAAGTTCAATTAAGGCCATGTGCACTAACCAATTGATGAGAGTGTTCATCACACTTATGGGGTGAACTTCCCTAGTGAAACTTTTCATACAGTTGCTGGTACTCCACACTAACTATCAGATAACATTCGTGCACACTTTTTAATTCACCAATACCTTTTCCAGAGAAAAAATGGTTTTTCCGAATTACGGAACCGGATATCATGTGCTTTTCCAACTTGAAACCATTCAATACCAGCTAGATTAGTGAACTGAAAATCATGCCTTGATTCCAGCTGGAAAATTTCCCTTTCAGCTAGCTCCAACTGGAAATGCTATTAGAAAAGTGCTTTTCCAGCTGGAAATAGTGCCTCCAGTTTCATGTAGGTGATGTCTGATATCCAGGAATGATATCCTATAGGGACAACCTTACAGCATCCTCACAGTTCAAGAAGCACTGGTTAATGCTTTTTCTCTTACATCTGCTTCACTATTCTGTTTGGTATCCTTTTGTACTTTTTACCCATATGTCCCGGTTTACCATGTTGTGGTCTGCCATATGTACTAAATAAATTAAAATATATGCGGAATGCATATCGAAATGCCCTGCATGTGTACATCAGCAGGATTAAACAAGCAGGATCATAACCCTTGCATAAGCCCTGCTATGCCAAGGCATGCTGCACATTCATCTCAGTTGTGAATACTTCACAAGTGAAAAGACAATGGATCCTTGTGCCTCATCCTCAGCAATCATAACCGCCCAAGGGTGCCATGTACCTCGTGGCCTCCAAGTCAGACACAAGCTGTTATTTTTAGTCATGTCTTACACAGAAGGCAAAAGCATTCCCTGTGATTAGCTGAAATTTTCAAGCATATTACAAATGAATGACTCAGACAGATGAAGGAAATGTTTGTTATTTTTCTAAGATATACCGAGTTTTATATAAAGGAAAAGCAGAGACAAAAAATGGTGCTACCATAGACTACAATTATGTAGCAGTAATGTGTAGGCACACAATTAGGCTGTGAAATTTATTAGGGATGTGTTGCAACCGATAGAACGCAAAAAATCAAAATAATGACGCACCATTTTCTTCTTGCATCCGCTTGATATGAGTGAAGGCCTCCTCAGCAGCAGACACAAGCCTGGCTCTACGCTTGCGTACACGCCTCTCGTACTCATGCTCCTCGTAAAACCGATCGTTGTGACCTGATCGCCGGCCAGGCAGAACTGTCTGGTTGAGTGGAGCTTGGTCTTCTTCCACAACACCATCAACATCATACACCTGAAAGCATGTAAACCACAGCTGTTATGAATGGCCTTCTGTGTCGTGTACTTGCACTTTGATGGCCTGTGGACAACTGTATTCAAAACTAAATGTAAAATAAACTGGTTTTGAAAGACCAATTTTAAATAAATAAAAACAGCAGGTGTATGCAATAAGTACCTTTTTATGGTTTCCATATGCCGCATACTAATATACCATACGTATGTCGGTAAGGGCTGCACCTTTTTTTTTTCTTCGAAATTTTGGCGTGTTTCGGTCCTTACCCGAAAGCAGGATTTTACAGTTCAATTTTCATGCTATGGTCTGAGGAAACTACCTTATTGTCCAATACAGTCTGACACTGTATGTGGCGCCTAGGCGCCTACAGGATGCCTGCACGAGTGCAGCCCTTACCTGCATATGTACTGTATGTCAATGACTGCCACTCATATATTCTGTGAGGAGTGATGATAGGCATGTGCATCCCTTCTTAATGTCCCGTCAGCACGTGAGTCAAGACTCCATATACTGATGCTGGACTTTTATATTAATTTCAATACCTTTATAACTCTGTATTATTTTTATGTTTGGTTTTGGTTTATGGTGGTTTAATGTCCCAAAGCGACTCAGACTATGAGAGATGCCGTAGTGAAGGGCTCCGGATACTTTGACCACCTGGGGTTCTTTAACGTGCAATGAAATCGCACAGTACACGGGATGTTATTCCTTCTCATTGCTGTGCTTTTGTAATTTGTTTTTGTGGAGCAATAACCAATACTTCAAGAACAAAGAATTACCTCGTCCCAGCTGAGAGTGCCAAGGTATCTTTCATAGACAAGTAAATTGAAAAAAAAAAAAATGATGCCTTTGCTGCACACGTTTTCTTTTTGAGCATTCAGACTTGGCATTCAGCACCATTAACCATGTTAAAACTCAGTGAACTCAGTCAAGTGACACTTTAATGGAAAAGGCACTTGCCTTGAAAGCCTGCTGCTGCTGTTGCTGCTTTCGATGGCGGCTGGGGACTGTCTCCAGGTATGGGTTGTAGATTGGAAAATCCTGCAAATACACCAGCAGAATTACAAAATTTAAATTGTTAAGGAATGTAACTGCATATACTACAGAAGGGGCCACTATCAAGCCTGCAATGGACATTCAGAAGAAGCGAATACGTCCTTCAAGCAACTCATCGCGACTTACACAAAGTGAGCACATTATAAATTTATGCCTTTTGTTGTGGCACCCTGCACAGGGCTAACAATTGACAACAATAGCTATTTTGGACCCCCCCCCCCCCCCCCCCCCAACATATCTAACTGAAAGTGCCCACTATATAGTCCACATACTTAAGCTAGGCCTTATGGCTTACATCAGTCGGTTACATCCACGCTGTCTACAAATCATAGGTTACATGGGCAATCTGTGTTATGCTAGTCTCACAACCGTGCACACCCCGCACTATCACTGTGTAGTAATGCAAACTGCGTTGCTGTAATCTTCCCTTATACATCTTGCTTAAAGCAGGATCTTAGACTGTGAGATAGACTCTGTGCACAAATGAACCTGTCATGTGATGACAAAACATAACTGATAAGGTTCCCATGTACCTGATAGTACTTCTCAAGCATCCACACTGCGGCCCTTTGTATGCTGAGCTGGCCAACTGCGTAGCTTCTGCTCTGCCCATCAGGAGATCGCACAATCTTCACGTAGTACTGCGGCTGCAGCTGCCGTATTTCCACAAGTATGACAGCCATATAGTGAATGAAAAGAAGCGAGTCCACCAGGGACAGTGCAAACTGCACAATGCTCAGGTAGGTCAGCTCATAGTCCTGGTGACGCCGCTCGTAGATGCGCACACTGAAGAAAAGCCAGTAGGAGAAGATGAACACAAACACCAGGGCCAGCACTACAGCCCTCATTATGAATATGCGTGGCATGGTCGCCCGAGGCCGTCGGACAAACAGGGCCCATGTGGCAACTGCGAGGATGAGTAGCTTGAAGGCAAAGCTGATGAGGAGTCCATCACACTCTGGTCCACACTTCTGCACTTTCCACTCTAGCATCTCAATCCGTGGTAGCGCCACCATCACCATGGGCGACAGGAACGCTGCCAGGGACAAAATGCTGGTAAGCACGGTGCCCGCCCACATGTGGCAGCGAAAGAGCCCTCCGGGTGTGCTTTCCTGCTCGTGACCGAGTCTCGACACGTCCTCAGCGCTGATGGAACGCTCGCTTGTGTTCCCCGTGATGGCTGTCGTGTTGTCTCCCCAGTTGTCATCCTGCGGAAGGATCTGCACTTCAATGACTTCATCCCTGCGGTCACCAACCTTTACCTGGGTCGGACATGATCGTGTAGAGCGATGTGAATGCCTCCGGCTGGCACGATACGACTGCTGTGGGCCTTCATCGTGCTTCTGCTGTTGCTGCTGGCGCTGTTGGTGAGGCTGGTGGTGGTTCTGAACATTGTTGCTGTGGTTGTGGTGCCGAGAAGCAGAGGACCTCCGTGACCGCTCGCTGGGGCCTGACTTGACAGATTCATTGTCGTGCGACATCTTGTAGTTGGGTGGTAGCTGGATTCCGCCGTGGATTTCTCCCGACCAGAGGGACATGGCCAGGCCGCCAGGCCGCTGCTTGTAACCTTGCCCTACCAGCAGTCTCCACTGTGTGCCTGCGATGGGGCAAAAGAACACTGTTAGTCTGGCTCTCTAACTGAAGATTACGCTTCGCCAAGCGAGTGAATTTTCATGAATATTTTCAGAATGCTGAATATGTACAATTATCTTTTGCCGTAAATGACAGCTGTGAATCATGAAAATGCATACCACCACCGCACAAACATAAAATTCCCTCACAATAAAGACCACATGTATCTGATTCTGTCACAAATAAAGTCTCAGTGCAGAATACACAGGGGTGGTTCTCTGGTAATCGACACTCTGCAGCAGCATTACCGATTGAGCTTAGTTAGTCAAGGGTTGAACTTTCCAGTTCTGAAAAAAGAAAATTACGACAGTGTGCCAAATTCGATTTGTGAAATTCAGCCTCAAAACGAAAAATGCCAGTATTCTTCACATCTGCAATGCAAATAGCTGGCTATAGGGCAAGAGTTCCAAACAGGCAAAAGGAGAAAATTCGCAGCATCTGAGCCAGGGCCACGGTGAGGGGTTATTTTATGGTTTTACTAAGATTATAAACTGGTATAATCTAAACCGGGCTCTGCCCATGTTACATATAATTGACAATCCTACCTCTGTAGTTTTTTTTTTTTTTGTCCGAAGTTAACTAAAAATATGCAATGTCTGATGCAAGATTATCACACACTTGCTGAGGAAATTTCACTGCCCCCAGTACACCATCATATAATTGATGCGGATAGATCAAACCAGTGTGAGATATGAATTTGTCAAAGCAAGATAAACCAGTTTCCCGAGTCGAGTTTTCGGTTCAGTAATGATGTTTTGAAAGCTTCCCGCTGTACAACGGTCAGAAGTCTGTGGTTCTGAATTCGATCGACATGCTGATCGATCAACCGATATATGGCACGGGATCCTGTCACAATTCATGCGCTTCGTGGACACCCGAAAACTCGACAGTGAAGCCCAAAGAATGGAGAAGAGACTTAAATCTCATATTCGAGATCACGCACAATGTAGCCGCACTCTTTCGCCTCAGAGACTTTGGACAGCAGTGAGGCCTTGGTTGCGGCATTGCTGTAGCTGTTTTTCGGCACGGATAGTGGAAATTGCCAGCTACCCGGAATTTGTAACAGCAGCAGAGCAACCTCGCGGTTTCGAACTCTCGACCTCGAACTCCCGAGCGCAGCACGCTACCGATGTCGCCACTCCACGGAGGTAAGAAGAATTCCTTACTAGGCATCTTCATGGTCGTGAATGAATTCCATTGCCATAATTAGTTTCAAACGTTCCAGCCATTCATTTTGCGTTCTCTGTGCCAAGCTTAAAGCATGACTTACAGCCCAAATACACACATGCATTCGCACAAAAGCATGGCAGACCCTCTGAGATCCACGCTGTAGTGGTCCGGCACGAAATCCCCGAGACCACAAACTTAGCCGGCAAATTTCTCATATCATCCACAGATGGCGCCACCATCACGCGTCTAGCCAATGCGTTGATTGAGCGCGCTAAGTTTGAATGGATCATCAGCAAGTCGTTGCAGATAGCTTCGAACAAAAACAAAAAGAAACAAAACAGAGTTATAAAGTGTGCTTCTGGTGGTTAACAAAACATGAACGAACACTTGACAAGCCATCTGCACGCCGTTGAGAGCCACTCCCCGCATTGTTCTCGGCAAAGTGCTGCGCACCAGCAGATCCGTTTCTTCAAACACCCTATTATTGTGCACCGCTCAATGGTTGCGCAGCGAGGTCAAAGGATATTACAGGCTTCTAGCAGCCTAAACAACGTGAGTGCACTATTTACGACCTAGGCTGGCGCTCGGTGGATCTTCCCTTTTCTTGTGTGTGTGATTCTCGTGAAGTGTGCCGTGACCCCGTCTTTACAAAAGCCCATGACCTCGAACTAGTCCGTCAGCACATTTGCGAGCAATAATGGGCGAAGCATAACGGCGAAGTCGAATCTATCTCGAGCCACTCATGATACTCATATAACAATGTGGGAAATCGCTAAGAAAGCATGACCTGTTGCATGTTCCCACGATCGAAAGAATCAGACACGCTCTGAAAAAAAGCTCTCAGAAATTAAAAGTAAAAATCCACATTCAATATGTTCTACGCAACGGTGAGAAAAGCAGTGTGACTTGAACCTGATCCCATTTAAAATACGTAACACTGCACACACCGTTATTTGCCCGCACAGGATAAATACTGTATCTTTATCCTCAAATACTTTGATACTGCACGCAGATAGCTAGCTATCTACACACATGTCAATCGACATTCACTAATACTTCGCAGTGAACGCATTTCTGTGTTTAAATTCGAGTGTTTAGGGCGCTCGGCTACTGATCCGGAGTTCCCGGCTTCGAACCCGACCGCGGTTGCTGCGTTTTTATGGAGGCAAAACGCTAAGGCGCCCGTGTGCTGTGCGATGTCAGTGCACGTTAAAGATCCCCAGGTGGTCGAAATTATTCCGGAGCCCTCCACTACGGCACCTCTTTATTCATTTCTTCTCTCAGTACCTCTATCCCTTTCCTTACGGCGCGGTTCAGGTGTCTAACGATATATGAGGCAGATACCGTGCCATTTCCTTTCCCCCAAAACCAGTTATTATCAAATTTGAGGCAAGAACTTTAGGCAAGGTTGCGCCAATCCCATGGACAGGCCGTGAGGGAACAGGGCAATGTGTCAGCGACGCATCGAGGGGGAGCCTGCGTTGCCGGTCTCGCTGAACGGGCTCGCCAAAGACGCATTTCACGCGAGTTAACTATTCCCACCTTATATATTCCGACGCGCGGTAAACGACCGACGATTTGCCCCGCAATAAGCGGCTACAGCTGTCCGGTTTGACGCGATCACCCCACGAACGTCTCACGGACGCGAAAACCGCTTGGTCGGGCCACGACGCATACAAGCGGACCGAATGCACTGTGCATTCACGCGTTGTTGGTGCTGCTGCTGCTGCGGTATAGTGGGCGGTGTTAAGGAGGTGTTGCAGACGCCGGGCGGTTCTCTCGTCTCGCAAAGCTATCGCAGTCCTGTGATCGGGGACGCCCGTGTTGTCCGCTGCCGCAAGAAACGCTACGCATCACATCCTCGTTCTTCACGTCCTCCAAGCGAGACAAGTGAGCGCTCCATTTAGAAGAGTAAATCACCCCCGTGGCGGAACACAGCGCGAAACCGCGACCGTGCGGAGCAATTGGACGCCATCGCAAGGCGAAGAAGCGCTGCTGCATGCAGCCCGGGCGGTTTCGGCGCGTCGACCCCGACCGCACAACACGCTACGGAGCGATGGACGTCCTCGTCTCGCAAGACGGGAGATTGCGCCGGCCACTCTGGAACGAGATCATCGTTGCCTCAGCGCAGCGGCTGCAGCGAGCGAGGCTTGACGCAGGCCGTCGGTTGCACAAGCCTGAGACAGCGCAGGGCTGCGGGCGGACCTGTTTTCGTGGAGCCCCGCGCGAGGACGCGATGCTCACCCAAAATGTGGCAGTGCCGCACCCCTGGCTCTTAGGTACCACCTGCCCCATTTCCCGCTTGAGCCCTGCTTCTCGTTTACCTCTCCAGAGGATAAGGGTTTCGCGGCCTGTTTAACGTGGCCAGCGAGTGCACGGCCAGAATGCTGTGCCGATATACGCCGGTCGTGAAAAAGGCGTCGTGTCAGCAACAACATAAAGTGGACCAGCCTTCCGAGGGTGCCTTCCGAACAGAGATTTCGTGAGCGGGCGACACGTCGGTGACACGAATTTTAACCGACGATGTTTCCTGCTGCTTATCGACGCGCAGAAAAGCTGGAACACGATTTTCGACAAGAGAGAGGCAGATATGGGCACTTTAATCAAGCGAAGCGGGTACGACTGGAGTCTTAACGTGGACCCTCCCCAGACAACACATAATGTCCTGAGGACGTTCTCATCCTGAGTAGAGCATTCTGAGTACTCTTTGGGTGCATCATGGCCAAATGTTCTCAGTACTTTTCTGGATGATGACTCGAGGATGAAAATTCCTCAAATGTCCTACAAACGTCCTATCGGATGACAATATTGTGGCAATAACTGAGATAAAACCACCTTTATCTCTCGCACTCTGATTTCATTACTTAAAAAACTGCTGGTCTACCCCCTAAACCATAAACCATCCTCAAAAATCAATCATCAGGACGTCCTGAAGATGTAGTCTGGGTCTGGTCAGTGGTGTCACTGGTCAACCTAGGCCAACATTGTGTGGCTTGGGTTAATAATAATTGGTTTCAGGGGAAAGGAAATGACGCAGTATCTGTCTCATATATCGTTGGACACCTGAACCGCGCCGTAAGGGAAGGGATAAAGGAGGGAGTGAAGCCGAATTCACGTATAGCGTGTGTCACTAGCGACGACTAGCCCCCCCCCCCCCCCCCGTCTAAGAAGCAAAAAAAAAAAATTTCACAGGCCTCATTATTGCAGCACTGCCTTCAGAATCGGTTAATATGCCTCGCGCAGTCAGTCCCTGGTGGGTCGCAGCAACACATACGCTCTCAGCAAGTCTGCGACGCCTGGTCACGAGGCCGCCTCCATTTTTAACTACAGAAGGATGCAACTTAAAAAAAAAAAACAGCAGTTCGTAACAATGGGCCATAGTCCTCCGGGTTCTGTATTACTCCGCTGACCAATCGCAGCAATAATGAAATAAGCTTTTTAATTTTTTACTATACCAAACAAGCCAGAGGCATCAACATTCTTGAGCTTTTAGCTTACAACGATAAGCTTCTTGGTTAGGTCACACAAAAAAATTTACTAACGGACTACTTTTTTTCGCGCAGGAATACTGTGTGGCGGGCATGAATGTGGGCGGAGCTTCACTGCAGACGTTGTATCTGACTAGAAGCGCGCGCGCGCGCCTGTGTGTGTGTGTGTGTGTGTGTGTGTGTGTGTGTGTGTGTGTGTGTGTGTGTGTGTGTGTGTGTGTGTGTGTGTGTGTGTGTGTGTGTGTGTGTGTGTGTGTGTGTGTGGTGTGTGTGTGTGTGTTTTAGAGCCGAAAAAAAGAGAAAGAAAAGAAGCACGGCAATACTCGCCGTAACCTCCCGCTTCCCTTCCCATTGGTTTCCCTGACCACAGCTATGTACGCCTCATGCGTGAGACACGTGTGTGTGTGTGTGTGTGTGTGTGTGTGTGTGTGTGTGTGTGTGTGTGTGTGTGTGTGTGTGTGTGTGTGTGTGTGTGTTTTAGAGCCGAAAAAAAGAGAAAGAAAAGAAGCACGGCAATACTCGCCGTAACCTCCCGCTTCCCTTCCCATTGGTTTCCCTGACCACAGCTATGTACGCCTCATGCGTGAGACACGTGTGTGTGTGTGTGTGTGTGTGTGTGTGTGTGTGTGTGTGTGTGTGTGTGTGTGTGTGTGTGTGTGTGTGTGTGTGTGTGTGTGTGTGTGTGTTTTAGAGCCGAAAAAAAGAGAAAGAAAAGAAGCACGGCAATACTCGCCGTAACCTCCCGCTTCCCTTCCCATTGGTTTCCCTGACCACAGCTATGTACGCCTCATGCGTGAGACACGTGTGTGTGTGTGTGTGTGTGTGTGTGTGTGTGTGTGTGTGTGTGTGTGTGTGTGTGTGTGTGTGTGTTTAGAGCCGAAAAAAAGAGAAAGAAAAGAAGCACGGCAATACTCGCCGTAACCTCCCGCTTCCCTTCCCATTGGTTTCCCTGACCACAGCTATGTACGCCTCATGCGTGAGACACGTGTGTGTGTGTGTGTGTGTGTGTGTGTGTGTGTGTGTGTGTGTGTGTGTGTGTGTGTGTGTGTGTGTGTGTGTGTGTGTGTGTGTGTGTGTGTGTGTGTGTGTTTAGAGCCGAAAAAAAGAGAAAGAAAAGAAGCACGGCAATACTCGCCGTAACCTCCCGCTTCCCTTCCCATTGGTTTCCCTGACCACAGCTATGTACGCCTCATGCGTGAGACACGTGTGTGTGTGTGTGTGTGTGTGTGTGTGTGTGTGTGTGTGTGTGTGTGTGTGTGTGTGTGTTTTAGAGCCGAAAAAAAGAGAAAGAAAAGAAGCACGGCAATACTCGCCGTAACCTCCCGCTTCCCTTCCCATTGGTTTCCCTGACCACAGCTATGTACGCCTCATGCGTGAGACACGTGTGTGTGTGTGTGTGTGTGTGTGTGTGTGTGTGTGTGTGTGTGTGTGTGTGTGTGTGTGTGTGTGTGTGTGTGTGTGTGTGTGTGTGTGTGTGTTTTAGAGCCGAAAAAAAGAGAAAGAAAAGAAGCACGGCAATACTCGCCGTAACCTCCCGCTTCCCTTCCCATTGGTTTCCCTGACCACAGCTATGTACGCCTCATGCGTGAGACACGTGTGTGTGTGTGTGTGTGTGTGTGTGTGTGTGTGTGTGTGTGTGTGTGTGTGTGTGTGTGTGTGTTTTAGAGCCGAAAAAAAGAGAAAGAAAAGAAGCACGGCAATACTCGCCGTAACCTCCCGCTTCCCTTCCCATTGGTTTCCCTGACCACAGCTATGTACGCCTCATGCGTGAGACACGTGTGTGTGTGTGTGTGTGTGTGTGTGTGTGTGTGTGTGTGTGTGTGTGTGTGTGTGTGTGTGTGTGTGTGTGTGTGTGTGTTTTAGAGCCGAAAAAAAGAGAAAGAAAAGAAGCACGGCAATACTCGCCGTAACCTCCCGCTTCCCTTCCCATTGGTTTCCCTGACCACAGCTATGTACGCCTCATGCGTGAGACACGTGTGTGTGTGTGTGTGTGTGTGTGTGTGTGTGTGTGTGTGTGTGTGTGTGTGTGTGTGTGTGTGTGTGTGTGTGTGTGTGTGTGTGTGTGTGTGTGTGTGTTTAGAGCCGAAAAAAAGAGAAAGAAAAGAAGCACGGCAATACTCGCCGTAACCTCCCGCTTCCCTTCCCATTGGTTTCCCTGACCACAGCTATGTACGCCTCATGCGTGAGACACGTGTGTGTGTGTGTGTGTGTGTGTGTGTGTGTGTGTGTGTGTGTGTGTGTGTGTGTGTGTGTGTGTGTGTGTGTGTGTGTGTGTGTGTGTGTGTGTGTGTGTTTTAGAGCCGAAAAAAAGAGAAAGAAAAGAAGCACGGCAATACTCGCCGTAACCTCCCGCTTCCCTTCCCATTGGTTTCCCTGACCACAGCTATGTACGCCTCATGCGTGAGACACGTGTGTGTGTGTGTGTGTGTGTGTGTGTGTGTGTGTGTGTGTGTGTGTGTGTGTGTGTGTGTGTGTGTGTGTGTGTTTTAGAGCCGAAAAAAAGAGAAAGAAAAGAAGCACGGCAATACTCGCCGTAACCTCCCGCTTCCCTTCCCATTGGTTTCCCTGACCACAGCTATGTACGCCTCATGCGTGAGACACGTGTGTGTGTGTGTGTGTGTGTGTGTGTGTGTGTGTGTGTGTGTGTGTGTGTGTGTGTGTGTGTGTGTGTGTGTTTTAGAGCCGAAAAAAAGAGAAAGAAAAGAAGCACGGCAATACTCGCCGTAACCTCCCGCTTCCCTTCCCATTGGTTTCCCTGACCACAGCTATGTACGCCTCATGCGTGAGACACGTGTGTGTGTGTGTGTGTGTGTGTGTGTGTGTGTGTGTGTGTGTGTGTGTTTAGAGCCGAAAAAAAGAGAAAGAAAAGAAGCACGGCAATACTCGCCGTAACCTCCCGCTTCCCTTCCCATTGGTTTCCCTGACCACAGCTATGTACGCCTCATGCGTGAGACACGTGTGTGTGTGTGTGTGTGTGTGTGTGTGTGTGTGTGTGTGTGTGTGTGTGTGTGTGTGTGTGTTTTAGAGCCGAAAAAAAGAGAAAGAAAAGAAGCACGGCAATACTCGCCGTAACCTCCCGCTTCCCTTCCCATTGGTTTCCCTGACCACAGCTATGTACGCCTCATGCGTGAGACACGTGTGTGTGTGTGTGTGTGTGTGTGTGTGTGTGTGTGTGTGTGTGTGTGTGTGTGTGTGTGTTTTAGAGCCGAAAAAAAGAGAAAGAAAAGAAGCACGGCAATACTCGCCGTAACCTCCCGCTTCCCTTCCCATTGGTTTCCCTGACCACAGCTATGTACGCCTCATGCGTGAGACACGTGTGTGTGTGTGTGTGTGTGTGTGTGTGTGTGTGTGTGTGTGTGTGTGTGTGTGTGTGTGTGTGTGTGTGTGTTTAGAGCTGAAAAAAAGAGAAAGAAAAGAAGCACGGCAATACTCGCCGTAACCTCCCGCTTCCCTTCCCATTGGTTTCCCTGACCACAGCTATGTACGCCTCATGCGTGAGACACGTGTGTGTGTGTGTGTGTGTGTGTGTGTGTGTGTGTGTGTGTGTGTGTGTGTGTGTGTGTGTGTGTTTTAGAGCCGAAAAAAAGAGAAAGAAAAGAAGCACGGCAATACTCGCCGTAACCTCCCGCTTCCCTTCCCATTGGTTTCCCTGACCACAGCTATGTACGCCTCATGCGTGAGACACGTGTGTGTGTGTGTGTGTGTGTGTGTGTGTGTGTGTGTGTGTGTGTGTGTGTGTGTGTGTGTGTGTGTGTGTTTTAGAGCCGAAAAAAAGAGAAAGAAAAGAAGCACGGCAATACTCGCCGTAACCTCCCGCTTCCCTTCCCATTGGTTTCCCTGACCACAGCTATGTACGCCTCATGCGTGAGACACGTGTGTGTGTGTGTGTGTGTGTGTGTGTGTGTGTGTGTGTGTGTGTGTGTGTGTGTGTGTGTGTGTGTGTGTGTGTGTGTGTGTGTGTGTGTGTGTGTGTTTTAGAGCCGAAAAAAAGAGAAAGAAAAGAAGCACGGCAATACTCGCCGTAACCTCCCGCTTCCCTTCCCATTGGTTTCCCTGACCACAGCTATGTACGCCTCATGCGTGAGACACGTGTGTGTGTGTGTGTGTGTGTGTGTGTGTGTGTGTGTGTGTGTGTGTGTGTGTGTGTGTGTGTGTGTGTGTGTGTGTGTGTGTGTTTTAGAGCCGAAAAAAAGAGAAAGAAAAGAAGCACGGCAATACTCGCCGTAACCTCCCGCTTCCCTTCCCATTGGTTTCCCTGACCACAGCTATGTACGCCTCATGCGTGAGATACGTGAAGACGACGGGGACCATACCACACACCGTGCCTCGCTATCCACGCGACTGTGTACGAGCGAGAAAGACACACACTTGCAGAGCCCGTTGTTTACGAGCTTCCACAACTGTGGCCCGGCCGAGTAGGGCCTCGTTGACCGACGCGTCGTAAGGGCCCCAGGTATGGGGACACACCCTCCTCCCGACACACGCAACCTCTTGCTAAAGCTGTATTTCGCAACGGACTTCCAGCCTCAGACGCCAGAACACAAGCGCCGTCGCGCAGATATATGCTCGGACTGCGCACAACCACGCGTCTCCACATATACGTCGCCGTGCGCACGCTGGGTGGGAAAAGCTGTCTCTGGAATCCGCAGGGCCACGCCGGAAGGAAGACCAGGACGAATCCTTGGCGGTGGTCTTGTTACTTTTTGCGCTGCACTGTCGTTTGTTTTCTTAGCACCTTTTAGTACTCTCTTTTCGGCCACAGCCAACGACGCTAACGAAGCGACGAGGATTCGTTCCGCACGCCTGGTACGCAGCCGCCGCCATCTTCAAGCCACGGCGTCGGTCCCCCCAGACGGGAGGCGTGTCCGGGAGTGAGTCACCGAGAAACCGCGTCGGTCGGGAACCTCCCGGTTCTCACACGCGTCGCCAGATGCCCGACGCTGGGCAACGGCGTCGCGGAGGATCTTCCCCGCCACTCGGGGATGAGAGGGCGCGGAAGATGTATAGGTGCGCGGGGATGTGGGCCGTGCAACCCGCAGGCTGGAGAGTAGGTAATTTCGCGCACCGGGCGAGCCTCCCTCCCACTCCTGGATCGATACACTGGCGGAATGAAGACACGAGGGACCGCTCACTCAGTGCTGACGGAAAAGGCACGCTGCGCGGTGTCGACCATACCGTGTGGCACGTGCGAAGTCGCCGACATGTTCGCACTCCTTCTACGAGGCCAAACTGAGGACGACTGACTGAAGAGACGAGCCGATGGGACACAGACTGTTCCACCTGCTCTGTCCCAACCGTCCCGCATTCGACATGTCGTCCTTAGTTTGTCTCGCCGCTGGGCATCGAAGAAACCATGGACCAACAACTATAGCTAGCCAAAAATTCAACAATTTTCGCAAGGAGGCATTTATTTACAAGCCGAGCTCGTATTTGCCGGACAGAATACGCAGGCCTCAGACGTAACTGGTCATTACTGCGAGAAAAGCGTAAAAAAAGAAATCCAAAAGACATGCAGGGACATCGCTCGTGTTCTCGCGTGTGGCTTTGCTGCTTGCACTGTTCTTCCATTATGAATAGGCCCCGGCATCACACTCCCTTATAATACAGCCGAAGCTAGTCCGTTCGCGACAAGTCAGCAAAGACGCCCTGGACTAGACACCGAGTGAAGACGCATCGAACGGTGACACACGGCAACGTTCTCTGCAGCGAGCCATACTGAGTAGTGACTGGAAGACAAAATCGAACGATCCTCTCCGACTGCTATTAAGGGCATATGTCCTATCAGTTCCATACCGTGAGCTGGAACGGTCCAGTCCGCGCACGGAAGTTGGCTGTAGCAAACTGAACGCTAGTTCTGTGTTCCGCGAGAAACGTCGACAGGGAATATAGCCTCAACATCACAAATAATGATGGCTGTAATATAAATCCCAACGTGGGTAATAGACTGTGGCCCTCATCGGTCAGACAGTATAGGAAAGCAACGCGAGCGAGGGACAGGTCAACTGCACTTTATCTTGCTCCATTGAGGAGCACGCTACACTCCAGACACGAATAAGCCTTTTGGGGGTAAAAAGGGAGTAAGCTGTCCTCTAGCGAACTCCCTTTTAGGCGCTCTGTACGCTGCCGAAGTTCAGCAGTAGGTTTCATATATATATAAAATCACCAAAATAGAATATAAAATCACTCGAAAAAGGCTGGTCCTTTAGCCGAAACGTCGTGAATTAAATCCTGTTATGTTTCTTCAATTTTTGGTGGTTTTATATTATATTGACCAAATCAGCAGCCAGAAATCACTTTTGGTATATATATATATATATATATATATATATATATATATATATATATATATATATATATATATATATATATATATATATATATATATATATATATATATACACATATATATATATAACTTGATGCAGTTAGCGATGGAAGGAAGCTCTTGCAGGCGGCACCGGCGTTTCTGTTTGCATGTTTTGAGGAAGGAATTTGTTTCCTTTGGTAACCGAATGTATCTGCATTTTTGGTGATGGAAGTCTACCCCAGGGCATGGACAGCAAAGCACTTAGAAACAGCGCGAAGAAACGCGGACACCACGAAGAAACGACACACACGAGCGATGACTCAACTCTCAGCGCTCAGTGAGTCAGCGCTCGTGTGTGTCGTTTCTTCGTGGTGTCCGCGTTTCTTCGCGCTGTTTCTAAGCACAATGCATTACCAACTGGCCCGGAACCTTGCTCTTCATGGACAGCAAACCCTATCCCTTAAAGGGAGTGCGCTATAGGACAGCTTATACTCCCTTTTTAGTCCCTGCGAGTTTAGACACTATGAAAAAAAAAACCAAAAAAACCAAGGGCTCTTGGTGGGAGCCATCTCGAGCCAATTTGCGCGTCCATCCCGCGCGAGACGAAGGGGTGAAGTAGTAGTGGTAGTAGAAAACATTTATTCCAAAAAGGTAGGATAGAGAGGCGAAAGTACAGATTTTGGGTGGAGTCCTTATTTCAGGACCCCAATGTCCACCGCAGTTGCTCTTGCTTGGGATATCAGCTTTCGCTGCGTCGCCAAGTCAGAGCTGAGCAGGGCAGACTCCCACTGTTCCTCGGAGGGATGTTTGTCTAGTTCGGGGGGCTTGGGACCGGATTGGGCTTGGGTCCTAAATTATTCACACGCCAGCGAGAGCCGCCGCAAGTACGCGCCTTCCGAAGACAGTGAGTGGGCTAATGCAGTCGCCACTCAGAGGGGGCAGAAAGGAGGAAAGCTAATGAGGCCATTAACGGTGGATTCCGCGAAACTCAGCGCTGAACTCTTGGGTGACCGCCGCTCGCAGAGATGGTGCTGATCCTGGCGAATAACAGTGCCCATGTCTAAAAAAATTAACTCGAGAAGGAAAAAAACGGAGACGCATTCCCACAGAGTACTGATAGAAGCTGCAGAATGGCCGAGTTGGTACATGCTCCAGATCAAGGACATAGCACGGGAACTCGAACTGTCATTTGAAAGAGGAGGCGGGTCTATAATATGCCACCACACTGCAAAGGCTGTCCGTGTGACCCGCCGCGATGGCTCAGTGCTTACGGTGCTCGGCTGCTGACCCGAAAGACGCGGGTTCGATGCTGGCCGCGACGGAGGCGAAATGCTAGAGGCCCGTGTACTGTGCGATGTCAGTGCGCTTTACAGAACCCCAGGCGCGCGAAATTACCCGAAGCCCTGCACTACGGCGTCCCTCATAGTCTCAGTCGCTCTGGGACGTTAAACCCATAAAACCAAAACTAAAACTTGTCTGTGTGAGACAGCGCTCAGATGCAGCTGCGCGCGAGTGTCTAGGCGTTTCAGATCAAAAAGGAAGCTGGCACCTGTGTTAATGAGTTCTCCGTAGGAATAAAATGTATATTCTTGAAACCTTCTTGTGACGCGATTTTACTGACAAGGGACTTTAATGGCAACTTGTTAAGCCTGCGGTATTCCTACAAACCTTTTTACTTTGTTGACCGCTGAATTTGTTGTTAATTTCTTTTTTTGCATTTACACTGCTTTTGCCACGAACGCATGACAGTGCTTTTGCTTTTTTGCTGCCTATAGCTCTTTTTGTAGCGACAGCTACAAAAAGAGCTAAAAGCCTTCAGCGTGGCGGCGCCGCCACGCTGTCACGTGGCTGGTCACGTGGTGCGGAGCAGCTGCCAGCGGCGCGGTGCCGTGGCTGATCACGTGGTTCGTCGCATGGTTGGCCAGGTGACAAAGTTCCACTCGGGCAGCTGTAGCTATCGCGTCACTCCAGGTTTAACCAGAGCTAAACCACCGTCAATTTTTTCTTATCCTCTTCGTCCGTTCCAGGCGAAGCGGAGCTTTAACGCATGGGCTAACAAAATAGCTAGCTTTTGCGCCTGTCGTCTACAGATGAATTGTTTTAACGACCTATCGGTCTGCATGTTACCGGGTGGCTGTTTGGGTTCTTGGCGTTGTAGCGATTAGTCACGTGACGTGATTTATGGCGTGTTCAAACACGTTTCCTGATCAGTCGGATAAACAGCTGGCGATGTGCGGCGCCTGTGGGTCTTCCTCCTCTCAGCGCCCATCACTCGAGCCCCTCTGTTCTGCCGAGGCCATCTACCTCGGCTACGACTGCTTCTCCCTCTCCCTATTCTTCCCAGCTCTCTCTGATGACATGGACGAGCCGGCCGCCTACCTGCGCGGCAATGTACGCAATACGAGCCCACGCATAAACATGCACGCCTTTTAAAGGCTTGGGCGCCCATTGTTGGGCTTGTACTTTGCTTGGTACCCAACTGAACTCATCCAGTGCGGACCAAAACGAACTGCCGTGAAGCGCGGACGGAAAACAGGGTAAAAAAGTTCTGCTGTGCCTTGTCAAGCATGCATGTATGCATTAAAAAGGAAAAAGAAAAGCACCATTAGGAGCAAGGCCTGGCAACCTGCCTGACGTCAGCGCACAGAATTCCTGGGTCGTCACGGACTTGGCGGTTCAGCCCCGCAGCATGTATGCTCCTTCACAGCGTCCTTTCACGTATCTCTTTGTGAAGGCGCCGCCAAGTGTCGCGCTGTCCGTGACCTCCCTTTATGTCGCGCGAACTGTACGCGAACCAGCGAGCGCGGTTTCCACGCTTTAAGGACACTATCATGTTTTTCGCACGAAACGCAGCCTCTTTTTTTTTTACTTTCTGCTCATGAGTACACAAGCCACGTAGGGCAGCGACGCAGTACCCAGGCAGGCACACTGTCGTCCAGCCGCCGATGTGCTAACGTCCCCCAAATTGACAACCACCCGATTACAGGGCCGACGTTCTGCCCACGCAGCACTGTTCTCATCGGCGCGATAATTCGGTTGAAGGACGCAATCCCTCGTGGGGGAGCACGCGATGAACCAATGTTCGTACTTCCCAGTCAAAAAGGTGACGACAAACCACTGATGATTTCAGTTGGTAAGCACGCTGCATGCCTCGACCCTCTCCTCTGGTTATTTATAATGTGCTCAGCTCTGCTTCTGGTAATGCGACAGGCTGTACCTCTTTCTTTTTTTAATTCTTAATGCGGCAGTACCGTTGTTGCACGCAACTGCACCTTCACAGCCCACGCAGTTGTCCGTGATAATAAAGGCATGAGGCCTTAAAGTTTCCCCGGTATATCCCGGGCTCTTGCGCAGGTCCGTCGAAAGGAAAGCGTAGCCGTGTCGTGAAAAAAGAAACTAAGTATATGCTGCTAACGCTTCATAACAGGCCTTCTTTTTAACCTTCTTATTCCCTGTACCTCGTGCGAAGTCTTCCGCATGGTCAAAGCGCGCCTCGACGTGCTGGCGTTCATTATTATTTTTTTTTTCCAGACAGAGTTCGTCAGCACCACCAATTAATGGCAGCTACAGGGACCTCCACGTCGCTACCGTAAGCACGCCAGCTGAGCAAGCGCGAGTTCTTACACTCGCATCGGTGTTGCGCCGTAGCTGGCCTGTTCTCGGAAGGAAAGCACGTTCCGGGAAGTGGTTATTCTGCAGTCACACTCCGCTTTCCACCAACCGCCGGGCGGATTGCTTTTGTCCGTGGTGTGACTGAGTTCTGAAATCCCTTCTTCGCGTGAGGTCTTGAAAGCGACGCCGTACGGCGGGTGAGGCCAGGAGCACTATTTCGAAAACTCCTGCGATTATTTCGCATTTATCATCCTGCGAGCGCTGAAGGGTGGGGGACGAGAGACAAGTACGTTTCTAAAATTGATCACGCCCCAACAATGGAGGATGCGCTCTGACCCCTCAAGGCACCGACAGTCAGTTTGCGCCTTACGTTTTACCGCCTAAATCTACTCCCGGGGCTTTTCTCATGTTCACTATACCCCTCTCTCTTGCTCGTACACACAACGGCAAAATGATTGAGTTTATATTTCTTTCACTTCCACCACTTCCCTTCCCTCACGGCGCGGTTGAGGTGCCTACCGATAAGTGAGTTACTGCCCTTTCGTTTTCTCAAAATCAATGTTTATTTATTCTTTGCTTAATAAGGTGCCCCCTCACCATAGCCACAGGTTGGCAGTCTACTCGGCTCAGTCTTCATAACTACAATCGGATTGCCAGTATCTCTACCATGAAACAAAACCGAAGTCTGCCCTCACTTGCCTCTCTCTCGCAGCTACAGTTCTCGCCTCCGCCTTTTTCACAAAATATACTTCCACAACACCAACCGCCGCAATGAATTAATCTCTAATCAGTCCTATCGTTCTGACCGCGTTGACTACTCGCACAAAGTTGGAATTATTTTACTGTCGCACTGATTCTAGTTCCCACAGTTCTTGAAACTATGCTGATTGCCTCATGTCATAAAATGGGTACGTAATGATGGATGACGAGGATGCTGAAATAAATGAAAAAAAAAAGGTTCGTCGATCCAATGAAATCAAGGAGTGAAAACGATGATGCGGTCCCTGCGTCCGAGCTGTGTATGAATCAGGATTGTTCGGCGAGAGACCCGCTGCCGCCAGGTGCCGAATTCTCGTCGGCTTCAGCGCCGGGCCAACGCACAGCAGGTGGTGAATGTCGACCTCAGTATTTTTGTTCTTGCACAGTGGACATCCGGCAAATCACATGATTGGAACCGCCTTCCCGGACTTATCGCCGCCACTGAAAGCCACCAACGTCTTAAAAATGCACTAGCTAACATTGTATTTGAAGTATCCTAACAACTTAGTTTTTATTTTGCTGCGTTTCTTGCTCTTTTTTTAATGTTCTATTAATTTAATCAGTGCCCTCTGTAATGCCAAATGGCCCTGAGGGTATTAATAAATTAAATGAAAATCACCAAAGCACGACCTGACCCGATCACGGACCTGATTCGGCCTTTCATGCCCCTCAACGAATAATATTAAGGAAGCTGCAAGTACATGCATGCATGATAAGGAACTTAGTGATAAGTACACTTTTTTTTCTTGCTTCAATGCGTAAGATAAGAAATGGCGTCTGCATTGTCACGCAAATGCAGTTCCCTATACTGAATATCCAGCTCTGTCCAAGAGTGGGTAACTTCCAAATAACGGTAGAGGAAATAAGTGGAAAGCCAAAAATAAACAAAGCATGTAAATGATGAAGAAGAAGTAAGCAAAGACAGGCTATTTTTCTGATCATGAAGGTAAAACACATTGTTAATATTCGACTACACGCGCAATACTTCACTATGAAGCCACCATACGAGACTGCCGGACTATACTAGAGCCCCCATCCGCTCTTCTTACTATAAAAGAATGATGTACGATCTAGCGTGGTTAGGCCAGACACGAAATAGGTGCGCTAGCACACCGTTTTCCACTTCGGGGTTCCGGTTCGGGTCGCAATATTGAAGAAACTCCATTTCACAGACACAGATCCCTGGGATTCCTCCTACCACACCTGGCGCAGCGGTTAACCGATGCGCCACTGCCCTGCGATGGTAGGTGCTGCCACCGGTGGGGCTTGTGTGACCCAGGTTGCTCTTCCCAAGTAACCTCCCACGACCAATAATTAATTTAACTGCCACCTGCCACGGCGAGCAGGTTGTGATGACGTCAGAAGGACGCATGACCCAGGCGGTCCACGTAGGTTGTTTCAAGGTCAAGCAGGCATCAGACAAAGATGGCCGAATGCGGGTTTAAGTGCTAACGCACTTTCTACAGTTGGCCATAAAGGCTGCCGGCAGGTTGCCCCCAACCCGGTGGCCAGGTTGCCACCTACCCACTGTGGCAGGTGGGCCACCCGCCAGAGGTTTCAGACAGACAACGGAGAAATCGGTGAGTGCGGGTTTGAATGCAAAAGCACTAAAATATTTAGAAAGGGTGATTTCCCCTGGAGAAAATTGAATCGCGTGTGGTCCGCACGACACCGACGCTCCCGGAACCGCTGAAGGACCAGACGAGGCCCACCATAGTGACGTCGGGTCACGTGCAAGAGCACCCCATGCGAAACCTCTCCTTTTGCACATCGGGTACAGCGTGCGCGCTTCCATCTTACGTCTCCTTCTTGGGTCACTCGGCGTGGTCACACTACGACCACTGCGTTATGAAGAGAGACTCATACACACATGGGCGTCGTGATACTGAAGAAATAATAAAAAAAGAAGAAAATCCCAGGCCGGTCAACGTTCCGCTTCATCGAGCAAGTAGCCCGTCGCGACTGCGCGCGCTCCGAGTCCTGCAACCGGACCGGCCATCCCACTCGCGCTTCGGGGCAGACAACACGTTCTGATGGCAAACATTCCAAAACGGGACCGACGTCGTCACGGGACTCGAGGGCGAGCCGCCATCACTGCGATACCGGAGCCAGGATATGCGCTTACGCACGCGATTAAGCCGGGAGGGATACACGCGCGGGGCAGGAAAACGCGGCGGTGACAAGGCACAGCTCGGCGTGTCCGGCCCGGAATCGGAGCAGCAAACCAGCGTGCGTGATCCCAGGCCTTTCTGTTTTCTTCCGTCCTTCGTTCTTTCCGTTGCAGGCTGAGAGGAGAAAGAGGGGCTAACCGGTCGTTATTACCGGCGGCACCGTAGCGTGCACGGCACGGACTCGAACAGCGACGACGCTCCGCGCACGAAGAGACGGGGACGGCCGACGGCAAAACGCCGAGCGACGAGGCGCGGCCGCTCGGCGCCGGGGTCAAGCGCGTCGTCTGTCCCGCCGCTCTCGCGTGCGTCGTCAGACTGCGAAGAATGCGAGAATGGGAAGTCAAGCGAGCACGCGCGCTCGCTCGCGACCCCTGGGGACAATGGCGTGAAACTGTCGCGCGCCGTGAGAGACTGCGCATGAGTAGAAAAGCAGGCCGAGGGGCGCTTATACACGGTGCGACTTCTTCTAAGCGGTCACCGGCTCTATAAAAACGACACCGGGCCGCCACGGTGCGCAAACTTCGCAAGATTTGAACGCGCCCGCAAAAAAAAAAAAAAAAAGCGAAGAGCATGAAGGCATATCGCCGTCATCGGAAGTGACATTTTCGTATTTTGCCGGTATATTTATTGCATCCCCAAAAATTCAGTCAAATTCTCAATTCGAGTCGTGACCGAAAACGGACGGTAATTCCGCGAAGCGTTACGCGCTTAAGCTACTGCGTAAGCTCAGGTCAGAAAGGACAGAAAGAGACATAGAGATTGTTCCTTGTGAGGGACTAACTGCGGTCCCATAAACGTCAGTCCCTTAAAGCGGAACAATCAATCCCTTAGAGACTAAATGCAGAGAGATCGTCAGCCACAGTTAGGCAACCCGCGGACTAACCATTTGCCGCGGGGACGAAATGGTGCATGCACTGAGTCCCGTTTTACCCATTCCTGGCCAACAGAGCAAAACTCCGAACCAGCTGCAAGTGCTCGCTTGAATACAACGCTTAAAGGTACACGAAATAATATCCAACAACATTCGCAGGGCGCTCAGTGACTTCAACAAGTGGAACGCGTAACAACGCTCGTTCTTTGGCACACGGCCGAAATTAGCCAGCACACACGTGGTTAGTCCTGATTCGTATCACGTATGCATGCATTGCTCCCTATTATCCACAGAAACGCGCACTAACTAATACTTAAGCGCAATATAACCGGCAATAACAAAGCTTCGCTTCGCGGTCGCGCGTACGCGTGCGTATTACAACGACTGCGCGATCGCAGGCTATAGAGTCACCGCGTCTCGGCCGCTGTGCACATTTAACGACCCTCGAGGCGATCTCTCTGGATTTGAGAGCACAAAACCACAACTCCCGATTACCGCCGATTCTCCAGCTGCCCAAATTACAGACCCGCGGTGCGCTAAAACAATGCCGATAAACCCCCCTGCAAACCGAGCGAAACACAAAACGGGAGCGCGCTGGTTTTCAGCAGCAGAACGCGCCTCGATTACGGACACACGGCGACTCAGGACTTATACAGATAAAAAGCTCCAGCGAGGTAAACATCAACCGTTGCGGTCGCTATAGGCGGCCGCAGCGGCTTTGTCCCGCGTAGTTATTATGCCTGTAGTGTTTTACGCGGCCGTTGTCCCGCTCTTATGAAGAAGTGGTCATTACACAGAGCGAGATAACGGCGAGGCGTCTAACTGTGCGGGCGCCGCTCATGAGACGGGCCGGGAGACGGCGGCCAGCAGAGACGCAAGGACGGCGGCATACAGAATTGGCTGGGACACGCAAATCGGGTAATAACGACAAAAAAAAAAGACAATACGATCGCCTTAGGAATTCTACAGTGACTCCGACGCCCGCGCCACAACACGAGGGCTGCTTGAATATGCGGCTCTATAAATGACCGTAAAGTGGTGGCGTCTAAATACCCCCGGGAGGCACACACATTCATCGATCGAGGCGCGCAACGGTGACGCATATACCGGATTGACGCCCCGATACCTGAGAATTTACCATCCACGTCATCAAAACGGGGCGGCTACACCAAACGATCGCGGTACGGCGCTGACGCACCGACAGCGTTCCAAGCATTTGCGCAAGAAATTATAGTAACCTGGCGAACCGACCGAAGCAGGCGCCGGTATTTAAAGACCACCGATGCAGGTGTTGTGCATGACGCGCAGCCCCGAAGCTACTTCGTCAAACCCACTCACCCGCGAAAATGTCGGTTCCCGAGTTTTGATCACCTCGAAATTACGGGCGTCGTCGAGACAGCGACGACCGGGTGCACCCAGGTGCGTGGGTCTTCCTCGTCCAGGAGGCCCCGAACGGGATAAACAAACGCACTAAGCAAGCCTTCGCTATATGGGCGCCACGCAGGCTTTATAATGCTCACGGTCATGCAGGGACATCGACGCATTAAGAGCGCGGCGCCGCTCCCTATATAGAGCCACGCTCAATAATCTCGAGCGCACGGCCCCGCGGGCTCACACGGCACTCCTCTATGCCGCAGCTCGCTGACCCCATCCTTCCCCGCAGTACACACTCCTGCATGCGCACGGACGGGAGTAGCCAAGTCCGTTATATAGGCGGGCTTGATGGCGGACGCCGCACTATGCATCACTGTCCCATTTTGCGGACTTTCCACACTGCAGCACTCGGAACGCGTGCTCGACCGATGGCGGGTCGATAGAAACCACGGCGCAAAGAACGGGCACCTCTGTAACCGCCCGTGCCCGGAGAACGCTCGTTCGTGCACCGGCGGAGTGCGAAGCGTGATCGAGGTGCACACCGACGGTGGGGGCAATTAGCGTCTCTCTCTCTCTCGCCATCTCTCGGGGGACCTCATCAAAGCGCCATCGATCACGATTCCCCCGCGAGCGCTGGTCCTAACGGGGCTTCGGCTCTGCACGCGGACGGGACCGTGGTGGCCGAGTTTCATCCTCGGCCGCACTCGTCCATCTCCCGAGGCCCAAGAAGGGAGTTCGGCCGCGCAACGGTGTGACGAGCGAGAGGCGAAACGTGCGCTCAGTGGGCTGAGTGCGCGGTTCGAACACATGGGAGGGAACAGACGTGCACGCAAGGAGGAAGGAGCATGCACACTGACCACACGTCATCCTAACAACAACGTGATCCTTAAATTTTAAACGCGCACAGAGGCGCCCCTTTGTTTCTGTTTATTTCGGCTCTACTTTAACTGCGCCCGTGGGGAATATTACAGGGTTATACACCTCTTATTACATAAACCTGTGCCGAAAGCTCAATCATTTTTCCCCACATATCTGTGTGATGGTACGACTCTTTTCTTCCTTTTCTTGGTAAGCGTCGTCAATCGGCGTTGCTATCTAGACCAGGCGATCGTATCGTGATGGTCGCAGAGAAGCTCTTTGTGGAAGGCCTTCTTCGATGATGAATCGCAGTAAAAGCGTTGCATTTATTTCTGTTTGTATTCTTCATCGTGTCCTACGCAACGAATCCTCGTTTCTTTTTTTATTGCGAAAGCAATACTGCTCGAGGTTTCCGCTCTTGGCCATCGTACCGGAGAATCCACCATTGACCTTTAGCGTGACCTATGTGTGACGTCATACCAGCTGTGGAAAAGCGGGGCCCCAACTCTGCTCGTCGCGATCGTCCCAGCGAATCCTCCACGCTGCCGTGGGCGAGGCGCTCGCTCTACGTGACGTCATGCCAGCTGTGGAAAAGCGGCCCCCCAACTCGGCTCGTCACAGTCGTCCCAGCGAATCCTCCACGGTATGTCGGATGATGTGTATAAGGTGAAGCTGCAACGATGTGCTGCAGCTAAGAAGCGGCGGCGTGCGGAAGAAACGGATGAAGAGCGGGAACAACGTTTAGCTAAACGGCGTGCATATTGTAAGTCGTTATGGAGAGCGCGAAAGAGACGCAACAACGACAGAACGAAGCGAACAAGAGACAACGCGCTCAAGAGACGCCAGAAGAACGCGCCGAAAGACTCGAGAAGCGTCGTAACGCAGATGCGGCTAGAAGAAGTGACACCTCCCTTAGTGACTCTTCAACTGCGGAAGAGACCGCTTTGAATTCTCGAGAGCGTCGGAATGAGACGCTGCGTAGACGACGTGCCGAGGAAACGAAGCTTTCGCAATTCGACTTGGGTTAACCAGAGCTAAACCACAGACAATTTTTATGCGTTGCATATTGCAATCACTCAGTTCAGCCCTTGGGCGCGGCCGGGCAGCCACCAAACCACGTGACGTGACGTCACGACAGCCGGAGGAAAAGCTGGGCCCCAACTCGCGCGGTCGCGCGCGGCCGCAGCCACCACCTGACTCCCGCTCCTCCCGCTAGGGGCGCTGCGCTATGATTGACGTCACGGCATATGTATAAAAGAGCTGCGCTCCTTCGCCGGGACAGTCTTATACCCCTGTCACACGGGCATTTCGAGGGCCCTCGAACCGATAGTCTATCGACTCAAAGGCGATCGAGCGCTGCTACACGGGCAGTTTCAATGGCGATCGAGTCAACGGAGCAGCACGGAACTCCATCTAGATATGCAACGCATTCTTGGCTTAACCAAGCTAAGCCTGGCCATTTTTTTTCCGTGATTCATTTCAACAGCCGGGCCATCCAGGTCTTATATGACACCGTTTGTTTTTCGCTGACGACTGCGTGGTGTGTTTGAACGGGCTAAACCATCTCTAATGTATTGCCTACCACGAGCAACGACAAGGCGTCATTAATGGCAAATGAAATTGAGTGCTTCAAAACTCACGCTAACAGCGTCAACAATGATTTTTTTGTTTAAAAAAAAGGTACCAGCCTGTGCTCTATAGAGCATTGTAGGGATCAGGCTTCCGTGCGAGCTGAAATATATCAGAATAATAAATTCCCAGTTGATGAGAACTGTTCACACAGACCATTCCGTCTCAGTAGCGCACCTGAATAAGCGGTTAACCGCCTGAAACATCGCGACAGCAGTATAACTTAACCGGTTTAGGACGCTGCTCGTGTCTGCTTATGCAGCACGATACATCCAGCGCACAAAAAATCGGCATGCGCAAGCACTGAAAGTGAGTGCCTCTTCAGCAAGGCGCTTAAACAAGGGGCATTCGCTTTCAGGGACACCGCTGCGGTCTGTGGATTGGCCGCCGACAGTATACATAGGGCGAAAAAGACACGAAACTTCCCTCTTAATACGGCGAAATTGCCGAGCGGTCATCTACCAGAGTCAAAATGGCCCGCGCAAACCATCTCCTTGCATCATTCGAGGAAAATTACACGCTGTGCGCCTAAACGACGGGCATTTTAAAGCTCGCCAGTTTGCGAGGCGCCGTAAAGACAAACTGTTCACCCCTGGAACGATAATAGGGCGGCGTTGCGCAAACGTTGCTCCGAGTTAGCCGGCGACGTTCCTCCATGATCTCTAAAGGTACGGGTTACACAGCGGGGCGATCATTTGCAACCACTTCGCCTGTATACTCGCGAACGTCCCCCTTTTCATCTCCACTGAATACTTGTTTTATGCCCGTCTGCACAATTGACGAGGTATACCTCCGCACTTCCGCACCGATACTCGAAAGTACATGCACATTTCTTCCTCACTTTCTCGTACACATTTGCAGCAGCCGGAGGCACGGAGATGGATTTACTAACCTGGGGCTCATGAAACGCTTTACTGCTTTGGCCATTTAACGTTCAGCGAGATGGATGCACATCCCCCTTTTTGCCTCCTTTTCCCGATAAGTGAAATAGAACTAGCCGTTTATTTCTCTACAAGTGCATAACACGTATAAAGGGGCGGGAAGATTGTAAAAAAAGCAAAAAAAACAAAGCAGCTTGACGGGCCCCATGGCCTTTTAAATCAAGTCGCAACTGGACAAAAAGCACCGCTGCGAATTTAAAACGGGCGCTAGGCACAAACTTTATTGTTAAGCTTGTCATATTCAAAGCGCAACAGCCGCAGTTCCTTCTAAGCAGCACACAGAGAGCCTATCTTGTTGCAACTCTAGGGATGCCACTTAGCGCATATAAAATATCTGCACAGCGTACAGCAATTACGGGCCATTGTGTTTGCCCCTTATGCAGAGGGAGCCAACCACTACGCACAGATGCTGTATAAAGGGCAGCCCTATACTGAAGCGTGCGTCCTATAATCGACCTGCATGCGGTACAAATGGGCAAATGTGCCGCAGCGTAGCCAGCAAATGTTTTTAATAAGTGGAAAGTGCGCTCAGAGGGAAAGGAACAGCAGTTCACGACAGCGAGATTATAGTAAGGCAAATAACAAGTGGGGTGGAGTGCATCTGGCAAGTGCTCTCAGCTAATCAACAGGGACCCAGTATCCACCAAGAAGAAAGCTTACAATAGTCGCATCTTGCCAGCGCTCATCTACGGTGCAGAAACTTGTAGGTTAAAGAAAATGGATGAAATTAATGAGGGAAGCGCATAAAGTTATGCAAAGGAGCTCGTTCGCTGTAACGTATAAGAGCGAAAAAGAGCAGAGCAGGGCAGGGAACCAACGAGAGTCAATGACATTCTAGATGATGGTTTATGGTTTATGTGGGTTTAACGTCCCAAAGCGACTCAGGCTGAGGGACGCCGTAGTGAAGGGCTCCGGAAACTTCGACCACCTCGGGTTCTTTAACGTGCACTGACATCGCACAGCACACGGGCCTCAAGAATTTCGCCTCCATCGAAATTAGACCGCCGCGGCCGGGATCGAACCCGCGTCTTTCGGGCCGGCAGCCGAGCGCCATAACCACTCAGCCACCGCGGCGGCTGACATTTTAGATGAAACGAAGAATTAACGGATATGGGCAAGGCACTAGTGCGAAGGCAAGACAGCCGATGGTGGTCTCTCTGGTTATCAAGAGTGGTTAAGCGGAGCACGGGACAGTCAGGTGGGCGGATGTTATTAGGAAGTCTGGAAGTATATGGCGGCCGCAACTGGCAAAAGTCAGAGTTAGTTGGAAGGATATGGGAGAGGCCTTTGTCCTGCAGTGGGCAGTCGTATTATCATGGTGACCTCTGAATGACACTGCCCACGTTGGTGTTGCCTACATTGTTCTTGTCTATAGGCAACGTCCTAATGCTTGGTCAACGAGATGTCGTTAACAGTGTCGAGGCCGTATGGACCTAGCATTAGTTTACCAAGCTCATCGCCATTTCCCCTGCTATAGTCTATAACTTCAGCCCCAAGCCTCCAGTCACAAGCCGAAGGCCACAGAAAACAAAGCCCAGCAGGAACCACGGTAGATATCGAGGCCAGTTCGATTCGCTGAATTTGGAACATGAGGTAGAAATCGGAGGTTGACGTTAACAAAAAAAAAGGGGGGGGGGAGAAGGCGCAAAACGATAAAGGTGAAATTATAATCAATTCGAGAAAGCAAGCAAAGGATTAAAGAAGGAAAAGCGCTAAAGAGGGAGAGAAATAACTTTAACTTTAAAAATGACGGAAGAGAAGGCTTCAGCCTAAACCTCCCCTGACCGTCGGCCGGAAACCCTTGGGACTCGGCGGCGGTCAGGGGCGAGAACCCTGACTTTGCGTTGTTGTTCTGCTCGAGAAAAACATCGTCGCGTTTTTTTTTTTTAAATTCTGGGAGACCTTGTTACTCAGCCAAGAAAAATGCGCACATGTTTTTCTTGAGCTGGGTTCTAGTTATGGCGCATATCAGCGACTAAGGCTATCATGCACCAAACGCACGGCTAAATATCTCTCTTTTTGTGTCATAGAACTAAGGCGTTTCTAAAATGTGGCAATTCGTTTAGAAGGAAAAACGCGGGCAGTGCGTTCTAAAAAAAAAAAATCACGCATCGCGCTAATATTTTGTCGCAATCTCCTATGGAAACTTGCTTGCTTATGCCACTACACCTGGGCCAATCCCCCCATGTGGGTATGTGTCATGTTTTAAGAGGAAGATGAAAAAAGAAGAATTAACGACACGATCCCGAACACGACTCTCAGAATCTCCAGGTACCGATGCGCAGAGCAGGGCTAAACTCATAATGATGGTATACACTGTCGCACCGTCGACTGCTTCCGCAGTTCGGGGAGCACTTGACTCCTACAGGGAGCTATAGCATACAGACGCAGTGTTGAGCTGAGCGGTGGCTGGTCGGCGGTGGTCCCACTCAATCACTGCAGATCATCACCGTTAAGTGTATTCGGCTTTCTTTAAGAGTGGTTGGTGGTCACTGCGATTCCAATCTCGACACCCGGTTTCAGCAACTTTGGCCCACGCGCTTGCCCAACTATCTGATGAAGCTTTTAAGTCAGCCAGCACGCAGCCCGAAGGAAGGAACGTTCCCCGGCGGCCAGCGTATACCCCTTCGGTACCACTGGAAGCAGTTCCGGTGGGACCGAAAAGAAATCGATGCAGCGAGCTGCTTTGCATACGGAAACGAGTAAAACAGAACGAGCTGGGAAATAACCACGACACATACTCGACGCAAGGAAGAAACGTGGGTCAGCGCCAATGTTGTTACCATTCGTCAAGGAAAAAGAGTCACACAAAAGCTACAGCATTTGTCTTTAGAGGTATGCGCACAGGGTTTGCGGAAGCAAGAGCGGCGTCCGTGTCCCCGATAAGGACCGGGCTGGTGCCAATACGCGTTATCGGCGCTCTTTTTCTGAAGCTGCTCGAGTCAGTGACGCCCTCCACTACCTGACTTGTGAATGTATATGCACGTGGAATGCGGTGCCGCGTGGGAGCTCGCACGTTCCAGATGCATCACCGTCACACTGGGCTGCACCGACTATATGCATGGTCGAGCCGCGTCGTGAATGGTCTCGCGAACGAGCAACCTACACGGTAACGGTGGAAAGAGCACCGAAAAGCATCTTGGGAAAGTTCCCGGGCGCAAGCGAAACAAAGCGGAACTAGACCGCAGTGCCCGCGATTTGGTCCCAGAAGCACTGTTTCACGCTACTGGACAGTATATAGCGCCATACGATGATTTCCACAAGTGAATATTCACGGGGATCCACGGCGAGACTGAGACAAACGAAAGAAACGGGACACTGCGATACGTGGCCTTTCGATACCTTTATCCATAAGCAGGTGAAATGCATATTTTCAGATCACTTTAGAAAACAATTTTTTTTTCCCGAAAATACACAAGTTCCGACGAAAAAAAAAAAACACTAGCAAAATGAATCAGGATTACCGCACGATATGCTGCGTGTATATCCCGACCCTTTACAATTGGATCGGCACAAGCACCTGTCACTGTTACGTTTGCTGCAGCAAGAAGTTGAAGTTTTCCCACTTTTTTTTTCCTTAAACACATATAGTCCTCAGCTAGTTCTGCCGAGCCTTCGCTGCCAGCTTAAGAGAAACTGCTTCCGTAAACCCGTTGTACGTCCTACGGCACCATATGTCCTGCGAAGGCCAAATACCGCGTCCTGATTTGAACTGCAACGTCTGCAGACGATTTTCGGTTCTCTGCCCATCCGTGGCCGTCATTACCTCAGGTGAGTCCGGACGAAGGGGACTCGTCCGCCGTCGGCTGCTCCTCACACGTCATCCGCTCCATGCTGGACCCTGGAAAGAGAAACAGATGGACAGGTCAGCAAAGGCGCGAATTGCACAATTTTAATTGAGCGACACAGTACCGGGCACTGCGAAAACGCTAAACAACTGCAGCACTACTACTCCGCGCGTAACACTACACCGCAGCGGTGGCCAAGTGGTATGAGCACCCGTCTCGAGTGCAGGAGGTGCTGGGCTCGATACCCAGTGCCGCCGGGTACCCACCGGTGTACAAGGCGCACAAACTTTTCCCCTGGCCTGGTACTTGACTTATCTGGGGTGAAACGCTTGGGAAATCTGTCTTTGACCCCACCTTGGGTAGTCGAAAAACACCTTGTACCATGGCGCTCTTTGGCCAAAATCTGCCCGCCCTTGCACAAAACTCATCGCTTCATTAAAACAACTGATCCATACAAAGCATTGAAGCATGGAATTAAGTAATCGACCGCGTCAACAAGCAACGATTAATTCACTCTTCCGTGCCCGTAAACCTGACTTGTAACACACCCCGACGTCATGCGCGCATATATCTTCGCGACAGCGTGCAGTCGTGCGCATATCAACGGTGTTCGATTTCTGAGGTGTCTAAGTACAAACATCGCGACCGGACAGAGCTAGGAACAATGCGCTCGGGCTCATACAGCACGCACCACTAGCTGCAGCTGTGCGCAAACTCATTTCAATAAATTTAAAGCGCGCGCTCGTGCACAAGCAATCAGGCGACGCACAACCTAACCACGCCGTCTTCGCAACGCTTCGGTCAGCTCGCCATCAAGCACGCTTCACTGCGGCCGCGCCGGTATCAGTAATAAACACTCACGAGGCGCGCCCCGTACACCAACACACACAAAACACACGAGGCACACGCGTACAATAAGCGCAGCTTATTGGATGAATCTGCGACAAGGAACGCGAGCATCTTTAACTCTGTCGGTGCTACGTAGCTCCGTGCGCATGCGCTCCCACGGGCACGTCGTTTGTTTACCCAGAGAAAATAGTCTCAAGCCGGACTGACTGCGAACGCGATCACCAGAGCGCAGAGGCCAGTGAAGCATGCAACGAGCGCAGACTTCTCTATTAATACACGAGACCGCACACACTGCATGCCCGCGCACGGCGACGTTCAAGAGCGCCCCGCCCAATGTGCGCGAGGGAATGGACAGGCACGGGCAAGGCACGAAAGAAAAAAAGGGAAACGGAGATTACAGCTAATCGGCCCGACGTATAACGATACGAACGCCGCGATTTTATCTCTCTCTTAAAAAAAAAAGGCCCGTCCTATAAGGCGCGGCCGGTTATTAAAAACCACCGGTACGAAACGTTCCTTGCAGGGCTGTCACCGAGGGCTACTGCAGTCGAACCTCGTTATAACAAAACGGTTTATAACGAAATAATGGATATAACGAATGAATGACGATTCGCCTTGGAAGCTCGGTCAAAACGGGCTATGACGAAGCTACGGTTGTAACAAAGTAATCGCCGGACACCTTCAACATACTTATAGCTTGGTTCAACTGTGTACATATCGGCAAAGGGAGTACTAAGTGCGAGTCTGAACTGCACGCGTCCGTCTGTATATTCGCAGAAACCGTCCGCGCATTGGCGAGCAGACGATATTATTCAGACATCGGACTAGTGTTCCGACTACGCCAAAGGCTGCCTACACAACGCCGAACAAAGAGTTTCGAAAACACGGTCATATACTGCTTTATCTGCTGCCGTCGGGGAGTATAACAGTCGAGCTTGCGTATGTAGGCAGAGGGGCTCTCGAATATCCGCCTGGTTCTTAACCGCTGGCCCGCTGAAACACTGGACGGGTCTTGGCTGTTGTCGGACGCCCGTTGTAATTAGTAGTGGTCATAGATCGTAAACACGGGTTTCTCCATCAGGCCTGAGCGTATGCACAAGCCCTGCTGCGTTTCACTTTGCATCTCTGTCAACCGCGGTGCGAACGGCTAATTTTGCGAGAAGATTGGCGATTCCTGGGCCTCCTAACGTCTTCAAAACACCGGCCAGCCGAGTATTGCCGCCGGCGCAAAGGCCACTCCCGCGGCTCTTCTGCGTACAGCAAGATGCCATCTTCTCGATGCCTCGGCTACGCTTCTAACGATAACCGCTCGCGCAGATGCCGCCAGTGTATACGCTCGGAAAACCTGGCCACACGGCCACGTCTCTTTCAAGCTCCCTTTAGTATTCTTTCCTCATCGCCGAGTTTTGCTAGCCTTATCTGCGCATTGCTGCCTTTCAGTATACAGCGTGCGCGGTGTGGCCCAAGACAGCATCGCCTGTTCCCCATCTCGTCCTTCGGGCAGGACGCACCTGTAAAGGAGGACCCACCCGACCACGTGACGTTCCCGCAACGACTTCATGCACGAGTGCCTTGGTCTTTGTGAGAGGCTTCGGCTCTCCCATGCCCGCGGACCACGCCGTTCGTACACACACGAACAGCGCCGCAGGCCGCGAACGACGATTCTGGAGGCACGGAATCCCTTCCTTCTCTCGAGACGCGGGGACACTGCCACTTAGCCAAGATGGATCGTGCTTGGCGACGTTCTCGCCAGCCCGGGCACTCCCTCTCGCCCTCTATCTTCGTTGCCTGTTCATCCAAATAAAACACCGCACAAGTGCCAGTGGCAAATGCTCGCGCACTGGGGAGACAGAACACGGATGTCAGCGTTATTAGGCTGTGTATATAGAGTAGCCAGTTAGGCACATTCAAGCACCGTGAAATGAGAAGCTATAGTAAGCGAGTTATTACTCATTAGTGCCCACCAAAGCGCAGAGATACGGCTACAAAGGTAAGCTGCGCAGCTTTCACAGACACGTCGTTGTAGGTGAAGAAAAAAAAAAACTCGATCATTTCGGCCTCCCCTTGCCATGAGCTAGCCCTCCTGGTTAGCTTAGTTGACTGAGCGATTGCCCCGTATAGGTTCAATCCAGTACGAACTTTATTTCATTTAGGAAGTTTCTGCAAAAGATGCGTAGAGTTCCTTTGTAGCCGTATGGCTGCGCTTTAGTGGATGCTATAGACGATGAGTAACTATACTCCCTTATGAGAAATTTACTTCGCTTCGGGGGATTCTCCTAAACACATTGGACTGCTGAAAACCGCTGAAAAAATGTATCAGCCAGTTAATAACACAGAGAACAACAAATTAAAGACGGACATAGACACCTAACACTTTTTGCCAGTGCTCGGGCGCCTGCCACGAGAGACCTGCGGACGAACTTCCCTGGGTTACTCAAAGTATTCGGAGTGAAAAATCACCATGCGGTAATTATAATCAAGGAAGTAAAAGAAATGGGCACGCACGCATGCACAGGCACACCCATAGAGAAAGAGAGAGAGATAGAGACAGGTGCAGATAAAGCGAAACGTCGGAATTGGAACATTTGTTTTGTTCCGAGCTCTGCGCCTATGGACATTCGACGACTCCTCAGCGAATGAAACACGATAACGCTGGAGTGTGCCTTCGCAGAAATGTGCGTGGCATAAATAAGCGTATGCATTACGTCCTTCGGGAGACGCTCGAAAACATGCGACTACAGCGCAAACTCTCTTACAACAAGCTTCTATTTGAAAGCGCTCCTCTCACAGACCTTGCCTGCAAACATCACATACAGCGCCAAACACGACGGGCTCGGAGTTTGGCTTCGATTCGCCGACGACTGTAGGCGTCTTTATTTCGAGAGCCTTGAAAGTGTTGGACCAAATAGTCCCCTGCATTAAGAAAGCGCAGTTGGTCCCGCTACCGTCCTCCCGCCGCCAACGAACGCAACTTGTTCACGCTTGTTCCCCACTACAGCGAAGCTCAGTGTCTGCGCCGGCCTCGGCAGCGTCTCTCTGCACAACGTCCCTAGATGTGCGTCCTTCGAGTTCTTCCGGGTTCCCCTTCCCCTCTCTCCTTCCTTCTCATTCTCCTAATAAGCGACGCTCCGCGTCCCCGCCACGAAGAGGAGCGCTGAGATGTTTGCCCTAGCGTCATCACGGTCCCTGGCTCGTTTAACGATGTAATGTCTTAAGCCGCGAGCTCTCTATCCCAACAACCCCTCTGGGCACGCGTGATGCCAGTATCCGCGCGAACCAACGAGAGCGCTCGGCTTCCCGGTGGAGATTGGGTCTCGATTGCGACGCTCTTTCCACATCATGATTGCACCGAGACTACATCGGGCCGATTGCCGCAACCACACAGGGGCCTCCGATACCGAGGGAGCTCGCAGAGTGCGCGGTCTTCGTCAATCGGACAAGAGTCGCATGCGCGCACGCTCCAATGGCCATCGACGAGATGTCATTACGGGCTCGGGCGAAAACGCGCGAAAAGAAAGCGCGGGAAAGGTAGAAAGGGCGGCCGTACTGGCACTTTGTAGCGCTGTCGTGGGCGTGGAGAAGCAACGGGACAATGGCGGATGCGTAACAATGCGCGGCATTAACAACCAGTTAGCGAAACGAGTGCTCCCGTCTCCTTCTACCTGCTGACGAGCTCGTTAGGGAAGCCACGCCCTGGCTAAACTACGCGTGCGAGCTGCTCTACAGATGACTGCGCTCTGCTCCGAGACAGTCTCAATGGTAAACGATAGCGGCGTTCTCCTGCGGTCGCTGATTGTCCGACTGTACTTAGCGAGGTAAACAAGAGAAGAAAAAAAAATGTTAGCACGGGTCACAGCGTTCTCGAGAAGCATTCACTCTCACCGGAGCATGCATTTAGTCCTGAGTGTGCTTTCGGGGCCCATTAGCTTAGTTTTGCTACTGCGCGGGTCTGTTGACCCTCTCGTTGTCCCGCTGGCAATCAGCGAAATAGCGCACACTACGCTGTCCGCAGCGTTAATTTGGTGCACACGTTACCGGCAGTTTGCTTCCGTTCAATGGATCAGGTGATTATGGGTATACTCAGGTGCACGTACTATCAAGCAACAACATTTGTACAATGCTAGAACTAATTATAGCGGGACAAATGATGCTGCGGCGGCGAATGGCCGGAGTATTGCACTGTAAAAAACAGCGAAGCATTAAAATATCTTGGGAAATAGAAAGAAAATGAGATCAGCCCAAATAGCAGCATAAGAGGGTCCTGGCTGGAACGGAAAAGAATGCGGAAAGCAGACAACCCATGGTCTGCTGAAGTAAAAAGAGTGGAAGAGGAACTTAGCTGGGGGCGGCCAACAGTCAGGTGTGGAGAGATGAAGAAACTTGTCGGCGCAGGGAAAGAGCTAACTAGAGAACAATATGACAGGCATTTGTTCCGAAGCGAAAGCAAGCTTAATGATGATGGTGACCATGATGATGATCCCCATCAGCACCACGATCACCCTCCCCCTCCTCCACCGTCACCGGTGGGCATCAGACAAAAAGAAAGCGTGATGTGTGGCGTCGAATGGGTCAATCGCATTATCAAATGGAACCATGCCCAACAATTACGGACAAAAATTTTGAATATTGTAAAATTGTAAGGTACTGCTACGGAAATATTGTCACGAAGACGAAGAGGCCGGCATTGGCGCGGGACGGAGCGCTCGCGCTAGGCCAGCGGCCATTAAATGTCATCTCACTGCCATCGTTCACATCGCCTCATTCTTCGGCTGGTCGCCACGTAACAATATTGAAGGCAACTGTCCATTTTTCCGACGTGCAGCAACACCTTTATTTTAAAGTTTTTCCATCGCTCGCATCCAGTAGTTAAGACTACCATATAAAGCCAATAGGAAACGCTTTTGACGATAGCAAAGACGTTAATAGCAAAAAAAAAAAAAACGCAAGCCTGCCGACGGGAGATCAGCGGATATATTGACAGCAATAATGAACTCTTGTAATATACGATAAAATTGCGTTCATAAACTTTTTCCCATTCAAAAATGCTTTCGTCCAGAATTGTTGGGCATTGTTGGGCAAAGTAATTCCGAGGTACAGTCCTCGCGAGCCACTCGAAAACTTTAAGCATACGGGTGGCAGCGCTAAAACAAGGAGGGTTTTATAGCCAACTTTTATTACTATTATTAAGACAGCGGAGATGCTCCCCGTAGCCATAAAGCGTTTCTCTTTCGACAAAGCGACGATTGCAGCGGTTTCGCCACGCCGCAGAAAATCTGGCCCGGTGGACTAGGGGGTGGAGGGGCGGATAGCGCCTTCTGAACGTCCCTCCTTCGTAAGTCGACGCATGCGCGGCAATTACCCGATCCTTATCTGTCGCGGGGGACGCGCCTACGACGAAAGGTGAAGCGCTATGAGTCGCCTCAAATAAGGCGCATTTTATGATAGTCTTTACGGCCTATTCTCCATTTAGCCACGCGCCCAATCCTTTGTGCATTGATTATTTCTTTCGCTTCAACCTTCAACCGAGGAATTCTATACGAAATGTGCTCGGATGACATTTTACGATGAATTCTTTTCCCACTATCTAAGGTATACATACAGGGTCTCGTACGTATAGTCACAGCAAACAATACCGAAAACGAAATGAATAGTTTGCAGCGCCATTCGATAAAATCGCGTCGCCTCGGAAACCTCAAGTGACGCCGGCTATAAAGACGTTCAGAGAGGACAGAATGAGACGCCAATTTTCAGGCGACTTTCGCACGTTTAGGCCTGCACTTAGCGGCCACTTTTGCTCGCGATAACAATTTATTATTACGTAACTTTCTTCTCAGAATTTTTTCCCGACACGACACCACTTCCCTCAGCTCTTGCCTTTACGTTACAGGCCCTGTATACTGGCGGCTTTTGCGAAATCGACGCCACGCTGCGGCGGCGCCTCGAACTAGTCTAAGGAGGATCGACGCACGCGCAAACACGTTGTTTGGTCCGTTGCGTAAGCGGTTCGCCGGCGCATTCAGGCGTTGTCAGAGTTTTGCTGCAAAACTGTATTTCAGGCGGGCTGGGATGTTTCCATTATAACGACACAGAAGAGCCGCGAAATGTCGCTGCGTGAGTCATCTGGTGCTGGCAGTACACGATGCAAAATCGGAGTAGCAGCTTTCAACGCTGAAGTGGAATGCTTCCAGGACCGTGGCAATGCAGCCGACATCAGACACCGAGCCTATAAGAGATGATTTCCTCGTACTAGAAATGCCTATTGGTAAATACGGAGCGTCATTTGTTGACAAACATCGCCGAGCTATATATAGCACACATGACTAACAGCCACATTTCAAGCGTGACGAAATTTACGCGTGAATGTGCATGTGATGGCAGGCCGTATTACGGCAAGCGCATGTGGTGATATGGTCTTCCGTTGCCCACTGAGAAAGACAGGGGCGATATATTGATATTGATATCATTCCGATACTATTTCATTCTTATTTGTTTTCCTTTTACCTTTCGTTTTTGTCCCATACCCTCGCGAGCTGTCAGTGTAATCAGCCAGTCACACCAGTGGATGGTAAGAACCGAATTGAATAGGACGAATATAACTGTATTATAGCGACCATATATTCATAACGTGCCTTCCATCCGAACCTTGAACCAGAACGAATTTTTCTTCAACTACACAGTTTTTGTGAAAGCTTTGTAGCCGTTGGATGCGCTTTGGTAGATGCTAATGAACCATCATCATCATCAGCCCAACTACGCCCACTGCAGGACAAAGGCCTCTCCCATAGCTCACCAATTAACCCTGTGCTAATGAGTAATTACTTCCTTATCACATGTGCGTACCTTTTCGCGTTGCCTTACTAAAGGCATGACCTGGAGTGTGGGGTTTAACGTCCCAAGCGACTATGAGAGGCGTCGTAGTGCAGGGCGCCGGAAATTTCGACCACCTGGGGATCTTTAGCGCGCACTGACATCGCACAGCACACGGGTGTGTTTTGTATTCCGCATCGAAATTCGACCGCCGCGGCCGGGATCGAACCCGCGTATTTCGGGCCTGCAGCCGAGCGCCATAACCACTCAGCCACCACGGCGGCTCCTTACTAAACGACAAAGAATTCATTGAGCTAAGGAAGGTTCCTTTAAACATCCCTCTTACAGTATAAATGCGAGTATGCATTTGCAAAGAGATTGAGAGTGCCCGCCCAACACTGGGCTTTGCTAACGGCCGTATTGTTCTGGCCGTATTGAAGGGCGAAAAACGCGTGGGTCCCCGAATACTGTTCAGGAAGGTTTGGGAATTAGAGAGAGGTATAGACCTTTGAAATGAGGGCTCCCTGGGCGCTGCCATATTGTTCACTGGACTGTCCTGAGTGCCTCGGTGGCGATGGAACCTGTTTAGAGAGGAGGCGTTTCGACAACTTCCTCTCCCGATGCAAAGGTCTATAGGAAGCTAAAAGCGTATTTTCGAGTCCTCAAACTCAAGAACGAAGCTGCTTTTCCCCGTCAAAGGACCCCTTCCAGCCAATGGCGTCGGCCGATTCTCATGGTCCTGCCAGCGTGGCTATGCAGGGAGGGAACTATCCACCACTATTGAGGGAGGTTGTGTTGTGTTGTGTTGGGTTTAATGGCACATAAGCAGCTAAGGCCATCATGCGCCAAGCTGGAGGTATAGGAGAAATCTCTGGATGATTTTATGGAAATGTGAAAATCGTCGCTGGTGCAGAGTGCTTAAATAGTTAAAATTATCTCATGATGATGAAGGAAAAAGATGCTAGAAATGGGTACTATTAAAAACGTTTAAAGGGGGTCGGGTCACCTCAGCAGCCATCCTTACCAGGGTAAGGATCTCGAGGCTTCCAACGAATCAAATACAGACCTCACCCTTTTTCTCAGGAATGAGGAATGGCCGAGGTGTGTCAGGCGAAGTACTGGGTCATGATTTAAATATTTTTAAGAAAACCAGCTTCTGTTAAAAATCTAAAAACACAGGACATGTCCACAATTGCGTTATCACTCAAGAGCAGTGCTGGATGAAAAGGGATGCACTGGTTATAAAACGGAGAAAAACACATTTTCCGTAGCCTTTCCAGTTTAGAGCATGAAATTAAAATGTGAGTCACTGTAAGTTCATCTCCGCATGTACAAACTGGTATGTCTTCTTTCCTTAGCAGAAAGTTGTGTGTGAAGTGTGTGTGACCTATCCGGAGTCGGCAGATAATGACCTCTTTGAAACGTTTCTGGTGCACACATGACTTCCATTCACCTAGGACTGGTTTTATTAACCGTAGTTTGTTATTTAGTTCGTTGTTCCAGGTGGACTGCCATTTTTTCCTTGCATTAATATGTATTAAGTTCATGCAATCTCTATACGGCACATTTATGTTTTTAATTTGCTTTTCACAAGCTTGAGCAGCGCACAAATCTGCTCTTTCATTGCCCTTTATGCCAAACATGACTTGGTACCCAGCAGAGTCTTATGTTTTGTCCTTGAGCTATGGCTGTTGTAATGTTGTGTATGAGGTCGCCAAGCAGCGGGGTTATTGCATTTCTAGGATGAAGGGCTGTGAGCACACTTAGTGAGTCTGTGTAAATAATACTGTTGGGTAGGTTCTCGTTTAGTATTTTTTTCTATGGCTACACAAATGGCGTAACATTCCGCAGTGAAGATGGAAGCGCACTGTGGAAGTCTTAATATTTTATTCCAATTTCCCTGTACAACTGCACTTCCAACGTATGCATCTGTTTTGGAACCGTCGGTATAAAATGCTGTGAAAGTAGTATACTTTTCCTCGAGTGTGAGGAATTCTTGTATTATATGTTCTTGCGGAATTTGTTTCTTACGGAACTGTGTTAGAGTGAAATCACAGATTTCAGAGAAATTGTGCCATGGCGGCAGTGGACCTCGCCTTCGGGCAATGTTTGGCAATACGTCTAATATGCTAAGGTTCCGGCACATGTCTTCAAATCGCAAGAGGAGAGGCCGAGTAGCTTGCGGCTTGCTGTTGAAGAGTGTTCTAGAAAGGCACTTTGTGGCGATAGGGTAACATAGATGTTTATGCAGTGAACGGATTTTTAGAATGTATGAGCATGTGAGTATGGCTCTTCTATCTGTAAGCGATGGTTCATTGGTCTCTACATGGAGACTGTTTATGGGTGATGTCCTATATGCACCAGTGGAGAGACGTAAACCTAAATTATGTACCGGATCTAGCCGTTTGAGGTACGATGGTCTCGCTGATCCATACACTACACATCCGTAATCCAGGGTAGAGCGTACTACAGAGCGGTATATTTGTAACAGACATGTCCTATCGGCACCCCAGTGTTTTCTCGACAGTACTTTGAGTATGTTCAGGGATCGAGAAGCCTTATTTTTCAGCGCATTTATGTGAGGCATAAAGGTGAGCTTTCTGTCGAATGTTACACCTAGAAATTTATGTTCTTTTTTCACGGCTAAGTCTATTTCGTTCAGGTGTAGGGTGGGATCTATCTGCATGCCTCGTCTGAGTGAAAAAAGAATGGCCACCGATTTCTGTGGAGAAAAACGGAAGCCATTTTGGTCTGCCCATATTGCCAGTTTATTTATTGTTAGCTGTATCTGTCGTTCACATGTTGATGTATTCGAGGATGTGTAGGCTATCTGGAGATCATCTACATAGACAGAATACATTACGGACCTCGGGATTATTTTCCTGATAGAATTCATTTTTACAATAAAGAGTGTTGTGCTCAAAATACATACTTGAGGTACTCCGTTTTCTTGGATAAACTTCTTTGAAAGGGTTGAGCCTAGGCGGACGTGAAATGTACGGTTAGACAAAAAGTCTTTAAGGCAGTTCAACATCCTGCCGCGGATGCCCAGTTCAGCCAGGTCCTGAATAATCCCAAATCTCCACGTTGTGTCATACGCCTTCTCTAAATCGAAGAAGACAGCGAGACAATGCTGTCAGTGTACAAAAGCCTCACGAACAGTGTTTTCAAGACGAACCAGGTGGTCGGTGGTGGAGCAAGCCTTTTTAAAACCGCATTGATGGACATCCAGAAGCTCCCGGTCTTCTAACACGAATGATAGTCTGATGTTTAATACACTTTCAAAAGATTTCGCTAGGCAGCTAGTCAGAGCTATGGGCCTATAGCTGCTAGGAAGGGTAGAGGGCTTTCCGGGTTTTAATAGAGGAATAATAACGGCCATCTTCCAGGCTTCAGGAAGCTTCCCCGATACCCAAACTTTGTTAAAAAAATTTAAAAGCGCCTCCACAGCCGGTTTCAGAGAGATGAGCCAGCATTTAATAATGTATTTCATCTGGGCCAGGTGCAGTTTGCTTACCAGCGGACAGTACTCTATTAATTTCTTGGATTGTAAGTAGGTTATTATAGGGCTCATTTGAACTGCCACTTGTCGGCAGTCTTTGTTTTTCAGCTGCGTTTTTGTATTTCAGTAATGATTCTCTGTAGTGAGATGAACTGGAAACTTCAGAAAAATATTCACCCAAAATATCTGCCTGCTCTTCTAAATTTGTCTGTATGCCAGGGGTTGATAGAAACGGAACTGTGAATGGGGAGTAGCTGCCATTTATCTTTTTTACCATCTCCCACATTTGTTTTGACGTAACTGAGCTGTTTATTGAGGACACGTAACCTTGCCATGAAGTTTTTTCTGCATTACGGCGAATATATGGAGCTTTTGCTCTTGCCTTTTTAAAGCTTATTAAGTTCTCGTGCGTTGGGTACCTACGAAAAATTCCCCAAGCTTTGTTTTGTTTCTTTTTTGCATCTCTGCATTCCTGTGTAAACAAAATTTTGTGATTCTGCTTTACTACTCCAGATGACCGAGGAATTGCTAGGCGTGCAGCTGTTAAAATGCAGTTCGTGATAGCTTCATTCAGTTGGTCTATGCTGAGGTCATCTGAAAATATTTTATCTAAGCTGGCCCTTTCTCTAAAAAGTTCCCAGTCGGCTAATTGTAACTTCCACCGTCGTGGTTTCGTTGGGGTGACTAGTGGTGGGGATGTTAGGCTTATTGATACAGGGAGGTGATCGCTGCCGTATGGGTTATCAATGACATCCCATTTAAAATCACAAAAGATAGAAGGTGAAGTAAAAGACAAATCTATGCAACTCATTTTTCCCGTGCTCGGAGAGCAGTATGTATCTTTGCCGGTGTTAAGAAGGCAAACATTATTACTTAGAATAAAATCTTCTAAAATACGACCTCTTGCATCAGTGTGTGCACTGCCCCAAAAACCGGAGTGGGCATTAAAATCACCAACTAGCAGATATGGCTCCGGTAGCTGTTCTAAAAGGGATTCTAAATCATGAAGTGTTACTGTTAGGTGTGGTTCAAGATATATGGTGCATATTGTGAGTGTTTTAAAATGAAGAATGGTGACTGCGACGGCTTCGTATTTGGTTTTAAGTTTGATCTCGCGGGTTGCCACACCATTCTGGATGACAATGGCAACACCTCCAGACAGTTTGCTTGCTTGCTCTCGGTCACACCGAAAGATATTGTACTTGTTTAAAATATTTTTTTGTTTTGGACCTAAGTTGGTCTCCTGTAAGCACAAAGCCACCGGGGACATTGTGTTTAAAAGCTCTTTTATGTCAGAGTAGTTTTTTATTAGTCCTCGGCAGTTCCACTGTATAAGGAACGCCATATTTGACTAGTGTAGTTAAAACTTAGGGTACCGGTTTTGGGGTGCCAATACCGGGGTCTTTTTTCTTTTTCGCTCCAGGGAGCTGTGCCTCTGCTGCAGCAAAGGCGAGTTCTGAGTTGTGTCCATCGCCTCATTAGAGGCTCTGGACTTCCGCGGTGAACCCGCAGGTGTACGGTTTGTGGGCTTCTCCCGACTGGGGAAGCCTTACGGGCGGCCGACTGAGGGGCCGGCGGGCCCTTGCTCAGAGGTGGCAGGGCAGCCTTCGCTGCGTCTGCCGGGGGCGGGGGTGGCCCTGCCTCAGGCATTTCCTGGGCAGTGGCCGAAGCCTGGTGTGGTGTGCCGCCCCTGCGCACCACATCGGCGAAATTTGTTTTTGCCGTGAACTGGAAAGCTGATGGGAGTCTTTTTCGTGCTTCTTGGTATGTTATGTTTTCCTTTGTCTTTATTGTTATTATTTCCTTCTCTCTCTTCCAGGTAGGACATGACCTCGAGTACGCGGGGTGATCCCCTTCGCAGTTCGCGCACAGTGGTGAAGCACTGCAGTCCACAGATTCATGATTTTTTGACGAACATTTGGCGCATGTTTGGCGGCCACGACAGCTCTGTGAGCCATGGCCAAATCTTTGACATTTGAAGCAGCGTCTGGGGTTTGGGATGTACGGTCTTACACTTATTTTGAGATATCCTACTTCTATGGTTTCGGGAAGTTGGCTGGAGGCAAAGGTCAGGACTATGTGTTTAGTTGCTATTTCCTTGTCATCTTTTCGGATTTTAATACGATGTACTTCGGTGACGCTCTGGTCTTTCAGACCCTCCAACATCTCTTCTTCAGAAAGGTTCAGAAAATCGTGTTCAGATATTACTCCTTTCACTGTGTTTAGTGATCGATGTGCAGTAATGGATACAGGAATGTCTCCAAAGGACACTATGGATGGGAGTTTGGAAAATTGCACTTTGTCTCGGATTTGGAGGAGTAGGTCGCCACTGGCTAGCTTCGTCACCTTGTAGCCAAGACCCAGGGCGTCGGTAAGAGATTTAGAAACAATGAATGGGGACATTTTCCTAGCTGGTTGATCTAGATTTTCACTATGTACGACATGGTACCTAGGGAAAACTTCTTTTGTTTTTTGCAGGAACTGCGTAGTGGCATCGGTCCGCCCTCGTTTATGAGGGCGATCATTCGTTGAAGGAAAGGGATCCATAAAAAAAAAAAGTTGTTTTTCGGCTGCGGAGGCAGCCACCCACCACGGAGCCCAACATGGGGACGGGACAGAAGGTTGCAAGCAAGGCCTGCCCGCGTCAGCTGTACACCGCAACTATAACCGAATATGACGCAACCCAGGGTAGTTCGTCACACAAGGTTAACCCTCGCCGCCAGGAAAAAGGAGAAACCAAGAAGTGAGTAGGGGATAGGAGAGTTGTGAGAAAGAAGATAGGAAAGTGAAAGATGAAGGGGAGGATAGGAAAAGGCGACTGCCGATTCCCCCCGGTCGGGTCAGGCCGGAGGTGCCGTCTGCAGGAAGCTGGGGCCAAAGTGGTGTGTTGCCTCCGCCAAGGGGCCTTAAGGGTCCAAACGCTCGGCATCGGCTCAACCACCAGGATCCCCTTTTCCCCGGACACGGCGATGCCACGCACGGCGAGGCGCGGGTGCTCGGGTCCGTGGTGACGCACAGTTCACCATCATCCCCTTGCGGGGATGTCCCTGCGGATGCTCGGGAACCCGCGGTGTCGCCACTCACCGTCGCGACGCCTGCAAGCTGCAGGCGCCCCCCTGCGGGGTTATTGAGGGAGGTGACTGTCCCTTTTCATCTGCCGCTCTTTGCGCTGTCACGCTAGCAGGACCATGATAATCGACCGACGCAATTGGCTGGAAGGCCGGGGTCCTTTGACGGGGAAAAGCCGCTTCGTTCGTGAGTTGTTTCTAACTATAGCCCAACTTGCCATCCTCTGTGCGCACTGCTAGCCAGCTTGGTGACATGGTCGGGCGCGATAAAAAAAAAAAAAAGAGCGCTTTCGTTGTCGCAGGCTCGCTTGACGGCGGGGTGTCGAGGTTCTGTCATAGAGGCAGACTCGCATGTCTGCTTGAAAGTTTTTTTTTCCGTTTCCAGGGTAGAACATTTAAGCCCTCGAAATCCTGCACTCAGTAACTCGGCGAGTGGGCGGCATGCAAACATTAGCCACGTTCAAGAATGAAACGCTTTTAAGTAGAGTCAAACGCTACCACTGAGCTTTCAGTGGCCGTCACGTAACGCGCCCAAAGGAATTAGGTACAGCATTCGCTGACACTTGTTTGTACGTCGCGACAAGAAGCAAGCGATATGCTAGTAGGAAGAAAGGTAAGGTAAGCAAACTTTATTGGATCTTTTAAGGAATTCGCGGCTGCAGGACCCGCGTCGTCCTTGTCTCAGGCGGAAAACAAATTTTATTGCCCGAATAAAAGTTTTTCTTTATCTCTCCATCTCTTACGTACCTCCCTCTTCATGCACAGCTGCATACAAGAGTCGGTTTCTGGTTCTCTTTGGCCATGGATGCCCTTCGGCCAATAACCACCGTCAACTATCATCACGAGAGGCGTTTTGAGAAGAAAGCCATCCTATCAGCTTGGCATTGATTCGTTATCACGGAATCGAAGGTGCGCATCTTCTGTACGGTAGCAAACCTGAGTTTTCCGCCGATTAACTTTCCCGGCTCTAGATTCTTATTCTTTCACCCACTTTCGTATCCCAAAGTAGGCGTAGTATTTTTAAGGAAAGAATGACTGTGAAATATGCGACTCAATGCATAAATATATTAAACTTTTATACGTGTCATATGTGACGTCGTATATGTGAAATATAAGGCCTGATCGATCTATTCCATAAAACACAAAAATGCATCAAAACAGCTGCGCGTCCCGGTATACCTGTCGCACTTAAAGAAGCACTCAGCCGATTCTGTGAGCTCGGCACGTCCGTCAAGCTACGCGCATTTCCGAAACCCAAAAGGACGCAGTACGAGCTCTGTTGCTCAGTAACTCATCAAATGCTTTTACAAGCGCGTTTGCACAGTGGCTTCTTCAACCTCCAATCGGCTCGCTAAACAGCTCTCCGGCAAGTGTCCCGTTCCCAGCCCGCACTCTTCTGTGGCCAGTACCCAGCTTGAACTTGCTTTAAAAGTAACGGCCCGTCACTGGGCGTCTTCAACGTTTTCTTGCCATTCGACGCTCTGTGCTCACCAGCCCACTTTCTCTCCCAGAGCTTCGTCGTCTCACAACTCTTGTGCCAGCGCCGGTTTACTTCCGAGCGGGGCATCCTTAAAACCACCGCGACAGAGGTCTTGTCTCTCAGGGCTCGCCCTGGGAGGGCCCTTCGTGCGGAGTCGCACCGCGTACACGGTGCGAGACACGGCTGCACACGCGAACACCACGCCGAAAGATTTCCGAGCAGCACGGGTTTCCTAAGCGGGTCAAACTTCTTCAGAAACCCAACATCGCGCTGCCGCATGACACGTTCAAGGCGACGCTATTTATACAGTGTGCACAGCCCCGGGAAAGACCTAAGTTACGCGACGAATAACTGCGGGGTATAGAATGGAACCCGCCATTCCTCTTTTGTTAGGGAGAGAGGGGTCCCGCATTCCTGGCATCACACCACCCCTTATTATTTATCAGGCGAACAGGCAAACGCAGCCGCTGCGCACGTGGAGGAGTGCAAGAAGCGGCAAAGAAAAATAAAATCAGAAACGGGACAACAACAGCCCGCATTCTCCGTTTGCTATCCCGTTCCCGTAATCACCTCTCTGGAAGCGACCCGTTCTCAGAAACGTCATACAACCGCTGTTTACGGAGAGGCCGCTCTCTTTCTTCGCCAACGGAAGCAAAGACGTTATCGTCAGTCGCCCACCTTGAAACGCGCGACTGCGCAGATAGCGTAGACGTCTCGTTCAACCTAAACCAGGGTGCAGAATGTACAGATCGATGAAAAAAAAAATAATAGTCATTTTGCAGTCTCGAAAAACGGACACAGATCGATTCGTACAGACAAACAAGAAGTGAGGCTCGTGTTAACGAAGAAAAATCCGAAACAATGCACAGATTTTCAAGTAACTACAATTTAGGATTAGCATACAGTTAGTGCAAAAGAACGTTTCGACTGCTACCACGAAAGGAAACAGACTTTTACGCTGAACAGTGAAATCGACGTTAGTACCATTTGCACGCGGCGCTTATAAGGGGGCTCGTAGGAAACGTTCCGAGAAACTTCTGGACAGCCACCGCAACTGGGAAGCTCATTCGGAGAGGTCGCAAACGAGGTGTTTGGATCTGGGATAAAATTGCGATAGCCGGAAAATAAATTATAAATAAACACGTTTCCACAGATAAAGCCCTCTGCACCGCACAACGGAAATGAAAGGGAGGCTTGTTTCCCAATAACAGGCCGTCGTTCATTCGGCTTTCTGCATACACCACCTGCACCTGCGAAAGGGAACGACCTCAGACGGTGCTGCGCCCGTAGCCAAGCCGAGCCACGATGGCGGCTCCTGGCCGTAGCGGAGTGAGCTACGCGAAAGAAGAAACGACGGGGGCAAGCGAACGGCGATCACTCCGTTCTCGGAAAAAGGAGCGAAGGTGAGGGGGAGAAAGAGGCCGACCCCTGGGCTCATCGTGCTTTCGTACAGCTACAACAACGCGGCGCCGCAAATTACAGCTTGCGCTGCCAGAGACATCCCTCAGGCGAGGACGTTCTCAGGCCCCCTCTCCACTCCACCCATACCCCCTCTCTCTCTTTCTGCGTGCAGTACCCGCTGTTTCAGCAGCCAAAAAAAAAAACAAGATAATAAATGCACGTTCTCCTTTATAAATAAGAAAAAATCAGAGAGAGAGAGCCCAGTAGCGTAAGACACAAACATACACATAAAGAAAAAAATGTCAGCTATATAAGCCTTTTATTTCTTCCTTGGCTGTGCCTCGGTTCCGATGCCCGTAACGACGTGCGCATGAAATCCCCTCCACCTCTTCCCCTGCCCTCCTCCTCTCCCACCCCAAGCGCGTAGGCTGCCCAGCAGGCAAAGACGTTACCGCCGAGTCATTTCCCCCCGAAAATTTTTCGACAGGTGCTGCGCTCTTCGTCGTTGGCCCCCGCACAACAAGCAAAGCCCGGCCGCTGAGGAAAGGGGGGGGGGGGGGGGGGGGGAGAGAGGCGGTACGAGAGAGGGAAGGCAGGCAGGATGCTGGCGAGCATTAGCGCGCCGATATATGCGCGCCGAGCAGCGCGGATAATGAGCGGTGGCCGAGCACGGGAAGGAGGAGGAGGACGGCGGCATGCGTAAGCGCCCGATCATCATCATCCACCGTCTCACATATCGGTAATGCGTTTTCCTCTTCTTCTTCTTTTCAGGCAGATTACTGAACGCTGCTCGCGCATGGGTAGTTTTCTCTCCTCCTCCTCTCTCTCTAACTCTCTGCCTTCGTCGCTGGTAGCGTACACGTTGGACGCTCGGTGAGCCGCGGTAGGCGTTGCACCGACTGTATGCACCGTGTCATTGAGCGGTATCGCGAAAAAAAAAAAAAGAAAGGCTCTTAGCCTGCAAAAGGGTATCACCCGCGCCAAATCGAGTTTTCTTCCTCCACCCACACTGTTCGGCCACTATAACCACAGGGGACGCGTCGTGTCTCTGACACCTTCGCTCGAATCGTCAACGGCACACCCGACGCTTGCAGCTATGGACAGAGTCGGCTGAAAGCGACAGTCGCAGAGGTTCAGGGCGGGTATAAGCTTTGCTACAGAAGTGGCGCAGTGCGAACCACATGCTTTCGTTTTATTTTTTTTTCTCTTGCGACTGTAGCGGTAATGCGACCGCAAACGGCGCTGAACTACCGTGTGTTGGATGTACCGGCTTTCCCACGAAGCACTATACGTATGAGCGGGTCGATCTGGGGAAACGACGGCCCCTCACGAGGAAAAGCGGGCAATCGTGGCACTGCCTCCACTTATGAACACTGTGAGGCTTACAAGAGGATATGTCTGGGGGGTGACAAGAAAACAATTAAGAGGCGATCAAATGGAACACAGTCTCCCCCACAGAGTTAGTCAAAGTCATTTTATTCAGGCAGCAGTAATAGGTGCCTAGGAGGCAGACATAAAGGCAAATTAATGCCTGACTCAGTGTCGGCCCCCTTCCCCCCTTCCCAAACACATCACTCAGCAGCAGGTACAGTCACCTTCTATACAGTCACCTTCTATACGGAGAAGTTTCCCGATCACAGAAACATTGAACAATCTATTCCGATTCTGATTTTATTCTTACTCCAGATCTATTCGCAATCGCTTCCTTTATTCATTTCTGCTCAGTCATTCCCTGTCATTTTTGCTGAGTCATCCTTAGTACGGCCTCTCCCCCTCCTCTCACCTACCGCCTGCCACTGTTGGCAGGTGGAGGCTTGACACCGCCGCCGGGTAGACTTCGCTTTCACGGTCCCCCTAGGGCTATCGCATTGAGGAAAGGGTAAAATGAGGATGGATCACGTGGATTGCGCTGAGCAGAAAATGCACTGCACAGAACGATTATCCATGGACTGCCCTGTTCCGTGCGACCGCCATGCAGTCAGAATGAGACGAGGCGTGAGCATGGCTTCAGGTGTGCACCAGCTAAATGACGCACAGGGTTTAGTCACTGACACATAGAGCCAGCGAAAACGTATGTATACGTATTCCACGAGCGCTGTTTTCATGCATAGCGGAATGCGTGCCACAATTTTTTCCTGGTAGCTACAGCGATCCCCGATCTCTCGTGAGTATTAAGGAACTGATCGCTTACACCAGTTCCGTCTTACTATAGTCGCCATCAACAAGCAGAGCATGGAGGCTCGAAAGAAACGTATTTTTAATGCGAAAGCATTATGTGTCCCAACAGCACGAAATCCACCGTTCAAGGCACGAAATTCTGATGTTGTCAGAACGCCGGTGTTTGATGTCACAAAATATAAGTGAACATGTAGTCATGAATGATGAAACGTAACGCACTATGAAAGTGATGACTCGTCGTAATAGTCATTACTCATGACCCACAGTCATCTTGACGTATCATGACTCAGCGCTTTAGAAGTAACGCAATGGGAGGTATATACAGTTTATACAAATTATGAATAGTCACCACGCATGACCCAGTCATTCAGCAACATAGCATGACTCAGCCCTTAATGCTTTCGCATTATGACAAGTAAGCAGTCGCAAATGATTCTGAGGAATTCCCCCGGTTCTGCCGCAGTCATACCAATCCTGCTAATCTCTTACGCGGATGTTACAAACCATTTATACGCTTCTGCAGGAAGGAACTCCCGGGACCCGCCAAGGGTCTGGACAGAACCGAGGAGTGCCACCTTAGACGGCTCCAATCCGGGTCTTTCTTAAATCCCGCCATACTAAAGACACGTGGGTCCTACATTCACGGGCAGGTGCAAACTCTGCGGGCAGTATGATGAACTATATACCACATGTTGTAAACTAGGAAGCGCAAAATACCAACTAGCCCGGCAGCTTGCTCTCCTGAACTGTATATACCACATGGTGTGAGCCTGCCAGTACAAAACACATATAGCCGTTATAAGCCAGCCAACTAAGAAAAAGCCACCAATTGTTCATTTTATCACCAATGGAATACGTTTTGACAGCTAAACACGTGCCGCATGCCTCCCTACCAACCCTCCCCGATCCTTGCCTCACTTTTAACAGAAGGAGTTAACAGCATATAATCACTGCAGCGCGCCTCAATCGCTGAGCAACACGCGGCCGCCCGAACGTAGAGAAGATGACCTCTGCAACGTCGCCCTGATCAACATCGCGGCGTGGCAGGGCATCGCATTCAGTGAACAGGGCGACGTTGCATTGCTATACGCCGATAATACGCGGCGCGAATCGCCTGCACGTGCTAAGAAGACACCGAGTCAGGATGCGGACACTCGGTAAAAGACTGGCCCGGCTCGTCGATCACAAAGAGGCGATAACGACGGCAACGGAGGAAACGCTGCACGAGGAACGGCGACCAGCCGCGAGCATGCATGCCCGCGCAACTAAGGCGAGTCAGAAAAGCCCGCCGATCAGAAAGCCAAGCTCAGGAAAAATGACAGCACAAAGCGGGAAGGGGAAAAAAAAAATGTCGAAAGAAGAAGAAGCCGAATGCAAAAAGAGAAAGACAAGAAAAGAGAAAAGGCACCCAGAGATAAGTACGAGGAGCGCCCCGAACAAGAGCGATGGGAGGTGCGCCTAATGAAGTCCAAATTGCGGCGCCGACCCCTCCCTCTCTGTCGGTACGTGTGATCGGTGAGGAGCGCGCGCAATTTTGAACTACACCCTCCCGCCTTTCTCCCCCTCTCTTCCCCCCTCTCCCTGCATTTGGCGACCTCACGGGACGCGCTGGTCGTCTCACGTGCGCCCATTACACTCGCACTTCTCAGCGTCACGCGGCCACAGCCTGCGCGTCGCTACGAAAGGACAAAAAATACGGCGGGACGCCCGAAAAAAAAAAGAAAATAGATGTCACTTGACGTAAGAGTAACCCCATCCTTCGCAGCGGGACACCCGAGGTTGCAGCCTCGCCAGAGTGTTCCACATCAGCGCATTTCCATTAGCAAGCACCTACGGCGCAGAAATTCGGAAATTAGGTACGTTGGCGCACAATTAAGGGTTGCACGGAAACTCTAACTCATGCGTGCGCAAGATGTCGGCCACGTTGCAAAACGTCACTAATTAACCTAGCGCAGATGTTCCTCAAACTGTCCAGCCCTGAGACGGATGGCGGCTAAGTTGCGGGTAAAGTTTGCACGGTAGTGACAGCACGCCGAAATTTCCACACCAGCCGCGATCCAGATCAGAATTCTAAGGAGAGAGATGAGAGAGACACCTAACCGCTTCACAAAGAAACAACAGAGCGATCTCTCCTTGCCGGTGAACGCACTCCTGAATCACTGACCACGTAATAGCGACGCACAACGCGCAGTCAGAAATGACCAGCTAAGAAGACAGCTTCCTAGCAGCGCAGACAATTAAAAAACGGCTCGCATCTCTTGCCCCGCCTCTCAGGAGACAGCACTGAGGTGATATGAAGGGCCTTTATAACTTTGTACGATGTAGGGCCGACGCACACCGAGTTATTACGCCGATGAGGTCTGGATCCACGCCGGCAACTTTGTTTAAACCTCGGGCGACCGGGCTTATCGCCGGTATCGTATATAGGCACAGCCGAACCGCCAATCTGCATCTTCGTACTTCTGCTCGTGAAACGCGAGCACAAATGCTGCTGTCGCAAAGGGACGGCACGGAAGTTTCAAGAGAACAGCGCGAAAGCCCTCGCATGTGCGATGCACTGAATGCCGCGAAGGCGATGTCGGCAGTGCAGGAACACAGGAAACAATGCGCAGTCCGCGTTCGTTCAAAATGTTGCGGCTGCTTCAACGGTGGCGAACGAACACTCCCTCCGATTTCAAAGCCAAATGCTGCCTCGCCGTGTATTCTGGCGTTAGCATGCAGTGCGACAGGGGAGAACATACAGCCAGACATTCATTCCAAAGAGACACCTCCAAGGACTGAATCCCAACGTGAGTTTTTAACATTGCAGACTGGCATTCAGCCAAACTACACAAGCTTTCTACGTACAGTCAGGATAAGCGTCACTTTCACGCGGCGATATATTCATTCAAACCGACTTGAAGCTTCTAGTTGTGCTCCCTGCAGGTCACACATTCCCGAGACTGTGAATCGCGATGTGCACCTTTCCGAGCAGCCGACGCTGCAACTGCCAAGGACACTGCGCGCATGCGCGTACTATCGTTCGTTTCTCCACTGCAGTCCAGCATGTGACGCTGAACGACCGCCTGCGTCGTTACATTAACGATGCCTTTGTCTGCACCTCTCTCCTGTCCCCCGTTCAATCCCTCTCGCTCAGCACCTCCTCCTTCCTTAGTGGACAGCGTAGCAGGTTGAAGAATATATCGCTCAGGACGACCTCCACGCCTTAATTTGCATACAAAGCTCTGTCTCCCTTCCAAGGCCACCGTAGCTGCCAGCAGAGATCTTGTCGCAGCCGTGGTACTACCAAGCTCACCCTCCCGAGGTCTGTAGCGCTGGATATGCAGCGTATAAGCCGCGGAACGACCTCCAGAACCCCACCCAGGGGCCTGGGAAGCTTGTAAATGGACGATTTGCGCGCTTGAAACCCGAAGTTTCCCAATAATGAAACCGCCAGGAGCTGAGTACCGAAACTCGGCCTCATCGCCTCTTGCAGACGCCTGCTTAACCAGTGCAATTACGGTAATTACAAGTATTACGTTCGAAGGCGTCCTCGCTCTTATCGCTGGTCAGCAATGACACCCGGTGGTAACAGGGGTTTGAGTTTGCACCACCCCTAATAGCCCAAACCGAACGTTTATGCAGACTATACGCCGAATGAGAGCGAAATGCGCAGCGTTAGCGACAAAGCACGATTCTTCGGGAAGGCGCGCGCAACATTGCCACGGGAGTTGGACAGGGGGAAGAAGCTGAGGAGGAGGCAGCGAGGGGGCCATATCTCATAATTAGCAGACGGACAGAGGAGCGCTTCCGGCACGTCGTCTACGCCAGAGGAGTTGCCGCGCCGCGGGGAGCGCCCCTCCGAAGAAGGTCCAGGACAACGCCGCCGTCCGCTCCCAGACGGCACCCGCCGTCTCTCCACGAATCTCTCTGCGCTCTCTCCCCTAAATTTCTTGTCCCGATCTCGTCGCCACACGCCGACCCCCCCCCCCCCCCCCCTCCCCCGTCTACTTCTACCCTCGCCGACTAGTGTCTCTCTGCTCAGCCACCGACACCAACCACCACTACTCTTTCCACCTTCACCGCTTCGACAAGCTCTCTCTCTCTTTCGCCCTTTCTCACACTCGAAGCTCTCTCTCTGTTCTCTGCCTTCACGTCCCTCCGGTCTCTGCCGTGCCGTGGCCAGAAGCGAGACAGGCTCCGGAGACGCCTGTCCCGCGTGACGCAAAATATGGGCCGACTGGAAACGAACGGGACGACGCTCCGAGAAGGCGTCGTCATGGTTCACAAAAGGCACGAGGAGCATGAGAGAGGGAGAGAGACCGACAGGAGAAAGGAGGAGGTAGAAAAAACGGCATATAAAGAAAGAAAAAAGCCGGCGAGGAGGAAAACGACGGAAGCAGAAGGACGCGCAGCTGTGCGGACGAATCAAAGTCGTGCGGGGCTAACGCAATAATGCATCATCAGAATATTACGCCGAAGACGAATAGGAAAATGGCGGGAGGAGGGGGAGGAAAAGCGGAGAGGAAAAAATTCAGGATACAAAATAAAAGGGAAGAAGAAGCGATTAAGTTAGCCAGCAGCAAAACAAAAAAGAAATTCCTTCGGAGGCTTCTTCGTTGTGGACAGAAACCAGTTCTGGGCATCACCCCCTCCTCGGTGCAGCGCCTCGATGCAGCTTGCAACGCCAAGGCAGGCAGGCGGCAGGCAGCCAACCGTCTCGGGGAGAGGGTCTCAGCGCAGAAAGCAAACACCCGCCCGCCGCTCTCCCTTTCACTGCCCAACTCGCCGTCGAAGCAAGAAGCTGGGAGGCCCCGCACAGAGAGGCAGCACACAGACCAAGAAAGTCGCCAGTTTCATTGCTCGCAGTCGGATCCGTTGCAGAGTTCATTCCTTCTCTGACATCGGCTCGTTGCTCCTCGAACGCAACCCGCATAAGCCCGAGCAAGTTCGCGCGCTCGAACGAATGGGCCGATTCATGGACGTCCTGGGCAGCTTTTATTTCCTACAGCGGAATCAGTGATGGCAACGATACAACATATGGTCTGCCCGCACACCGAGACGGTCTGTAATCACGTTACGTGCGCAAGCGTGGCCATTACCACGTAATTGGCCGAAAGGAAGCGCTCGTCGGACCCGACGTTGTGTGGGCGCTCGGCATCTCGTCGGGAGCCGGTTCCAGCACATCTCGAGCGGGGTGCGCGGGAGAAGGCCACAACGTCGGCACTCGCGAGACGCTGGAGATTCGGCGCTCGCCACTTAACTCGGAATGCTGCTGAAGTTAACGAGGAATTCACTATGGCTGCGATTCAAGAGAAAACTCTTGCTAATGTAATGCACTTTATTCCCCGCACTTCAGAAAAAAGATACCAGACTTTTTTGAAGCGAAAAGCTTGACTACGCTAGGTAAAGCAGTCGTCGCGTAGGCCGGAGAATGAATGACCTTGAGCCCAACCACGTTAGGCATGTATGACTATATGTGGTACAGTTGTGGTGTCGAATTCTTAACCACTGACCTTGACACATGACCTTTAGTTAACTTTTGTCCTCTGACCTTTGACATTAGGTGACCTTTGGATTGACCTTAAGAACATCCGATGGGGTGAAGTGAAGCCACGTGATGACATCCGATGGGGGTGTCGTAAGACCATGTGATACCACGTCAAAGCCACGTGGTCGTGTGGGTATATATAGGTCGGCTGTCGCGAGCTTGTAGCGGAGCTGCCATGGACGAGCCTCAGACACTTCGTGCTTGCTTCCGGGATTTGCGATGCGTGGCGGAGCGAAGCAAAACCGCATTGCTGCGCCATCGTCACAGAGCATGGTGTCGAAGCTCACTCGCAGTACTGCCGCAGCAGGCATGCCGTGAGCCCCGACACCGCGCTCTGTGACGGCAGATGGCGCAGCAATGCAGTTTTGCTTCGCTCCGCCACGCATCGCAGATCCCGCAAACTTTTGCGGCCGACAGCACGCTGTACATACACGCCTGCTTAATTAGCGCACGAGCTGAGTTCCCCAGTTAGACGAGCAAGTGATGAGCAAGAAAGCACGTCGTACTATACGATAGCCCACGTCAACCCCGCCCAAAGTCAAAGCTCTTGCTCAGCTGGCGGGAAAATGTGATGCTGCATAGGGATGCAGTACCAAGCAGGCTTTCTGCAGTTCACGGCGCAGTTGCCGTCCTACGTCTGCTGCATCCGAAGACTCGCCGGTGTCGTCACTGCATACCCAACGAACGTGAAGTAGCGCCCTATTCATCTGAGCTGGCTGGCAGATCATGGGAATGTGGACAGGGCTGTGTGTCATTCGAGGACTGTGTAGGCTGTCCACTGACAATGCTGGCCAATAACAATAATTCATCTGTGATCACGTGATCCGCACAGGTCTGCGTCACGTTGTTCCGGCTGTGGGCTCACCCGGACACAGCGGGATGGGCGGCAAATCTCTCACCCTCACTTCTCACAGCGGGGGAGAAAAAAAAAACTATGACAGTACCTCAATTTGTCTCATTTACCTTGCGTTTTGTCCGCAGCGTCTTGGAGGGAGGCATATAATCAAGAGACCAACAGAACTTAAGCGCTGTTGTCATGCGGTGTCGAATTGATTCAAGGTCAACAGAAGAATGAACCACTTTTTTGCATCCAAACTCCGCTGCCCAAACACTATAATAAGCTCATACTTATGACCGAAGTGCTTCATCACGTTTTAGTTTTTATTTTTTTATTTTTGCGTTCTTTAGGGCTTATCTTGTTCGTCGACTACGTGCCCGTCTCTCCCTTCCTGGATCGGGACCGCGGCCGCTCGCCACCGCACTCGCCGCAACGCGCTGCGCCCGCTACGTAACAGCAGCGACGCCGGAGGAGGCAGGTTGCTGAACCAAGAAGCGCTCGCATGCCTCGGCGTACTTTCCCTCCTGACATTTGTCTTCATGTTCCCTTTCCCTCGCCATCCTCCTCCCTCGCATTTCGCCGCGCTCCTTCCCGTACCCACCCCTTCCCCAACCCTCTTAATTTTCCGCGTCTCGTGTAATTACCGCCAAAGTTGCCCCCGCACCGCGCCTGCCTCCACCAAATCCACGCCGCTTTCTTTTTTTTTTTCTCGTCTCCTCGATGCGATCTCGGGCAGGCGCATTGCAGCGCCACCTCGTTCGTGCACACTTTATTACGGAAACGAGCGAGCGGGCGGCTGACGCGGAATCTTCCGACGCAGAACTAGCGAGCCCGACGCCTCGATACAAGTAGCGTGCAGTGGTGCGGCGCATGCATATATGCCTCGCGGGAGTCTATACGATCAGAGACAGCGATATACCGCGCGACTGAGGCAACAACAACAATGTCCGCTTCCGACAACCATTCTCACTTTCATTTCGAGTCATTCGCGCGCGTGCAGCCTAGAGAAGTAGAATAAAAAGAAATAATAACAAAAACAGAGGAAAGTGGCTCCATCTGGTTGTTGCGCTTGTGTATAGGCAGTCTCGCTTCAGTCGCCAAGATTGCGCTACGCCGATCAAAAGTTCCGAAAATCGATTACGCATCGCCCAGACCACATATTGAAGGCGCCGTGAGAACGGCGAGGGAAAGGGAGGCGGGGAAAAAGAGAAAGGGAGAAATGAGAAAACGCCGGCATTAGACGCACGATTAAAAGAAAAAAAAACAGACCAGGAGCGACATAAATCAACCCGAACGTTCTAGCCTTTCCCATTAGGCGACTCCTCATAAGCAAGCCCCGTGTGTAATTTCTCCCAGGCAAAATCGGCCGTTAAATATTTTAAATTAAGGCTTCCGCGCACGCGTGCCACACGAACGGGCGTCAGTGGCAAAACTCTTCTCACTTCCGGCACACCCCACTTATCTCACGCATCGCTAAGAGAGACGCTATCAGTAATCGCGATAGTTTGCGATTACACTAGCGCTTCGATGCCACAGGTTGCACCAACCGCATCGCTCATTCGCCACAAGCGCCTCCAGAGATGAGCGGACGGACCGCGCGCGTGACTTCACAGCACGTGCTTCACAGTGAGTTAGTTGTATGTAGCATGTGATGCGTCCCCTGTAACTTGTAAGCGTGACGCCCGTTTTGACGTCACCGTGGGCAAGTAATAGCAGGCGGTACGCGCAGCAACAGGGTTTTAAATTGCTTTTTTTTTTCCGCGATGAGCGTTGTTGAAACTACACATGCGCGTGCGCGCTCTAAACATGACTACGCCTTTATAGGAGTAAAAAAAAAAAGAGTAGAGGAGTAAAGAGAGTCCCTCTTATAAGAGTGAGTGTACTAGATGACAGCTTACTCGCTTTTTAGTCCTCTTTGTTTAGAGTGTCGGCAAGGACGGCCAGTCACGGACTGAGCAACGGTTGGGCAGTCGTGTCGTACACTTGGATATCGTAACTGGAACAAAGGCGCCACAGCCAATCGCAAGGCAGACGTCGCGAATTCAGCGATAGTAGATCGTGCGCCAGAAAACAACTATTACGCCTAACCGGAGTTCCTATAGACGGTTCAGAGTTTCCTCGTTGACTAATCACGATTGGTCCATCCTGGTTGGTCAGGGGCGCCTGCGAGGTGTCCAGTCAATACGTATACCACACGCCTATAGGTGGATAAGACAGGTTTTGCGACAACGGCCCTTGGTTTAATAAGCCTCGAGACAGAGGATACAGGTTTTCTTTGTCGAGAAACGCACGCATCTCCCCTTTGTCCAGTCAGCGCCACTGCTGCCGCTGCACGCAAATTCGTACGCCGAAGCGCAGGCCCCAGCGGCGGCTGACCGTGCAGACTCCCCGCCGGCCGGAGCTCATTTGTAAGGCAGCGCTTCTTTCTTCTTCCTGGGAGGGCGGCCTCTGGCGGCAGCAGGCGTCGCAACTTATGGCCTCACACTGGCCGCCGGACAGCGGCACTTTGTTTGCCAGTTATGGGAGAAAGAGAATCCAACGCGGCGCGAATGTCGCCGCGAAGCCGCGCGCGGGGGAGAACTGCGCGCGGCGGCGAAGGAGTCTTTCCAGTTTCCGAGCCGACATGCCGCTCACTTGCACGTACCCGATCGCACGCCCCCGAAGGTGCCTGGCCCCATCGGTCATACACAGTGAGGTGCGCGACGCGCGGGCGAGCTACGTGAGTTCACCTGGGGTCTACGCGCAAACGTGCGCGACGTGACCGACATGGCGTACATACTACGGCCCAAGTGGTTTCGCGGCAGTATAACCGGACGGAATGCCTAGCCGACATACGCGCGGCTACCCCGATAGTTGTGAAAGTTCCTGGAAGCAGCGGCCACAGGAAAAAAAAAAAGCTCAAGAGGCTTCACATTCAACGTTCAAACGCGCTAACGGCTCGGAAACTACGTTACGTTGATTACAGTTCACACCTACAACGTATAGGAAAGTAACGAGAAGAAAACAGGTCCGTTTCGAGACTGCGCCATATTTATCGCCAGCAGATCGGCTTGCATGGATTACGCTGGGAATGACGAAAAAGATCACTGATAATGATATACAGCCGCGAAAGAGGCATTCAGCTCAACGGGACTGCATAAGCGACATTCCGTCCGCACGCACGCGCGTACGGAAGTACAGTCGCCCACATTCTTTGCCTTTCTAGGAACCCGTGCCGCGCCATCCAATCCACACTTTCGCCACCGGTGCAACGCAAATCGCCGACACAACGCAACAGAGAGAAAGAGGCGGTCTCCCAAACGGTCGGCAGGAACGCGCGCGCGGTGGCGCCAAGTTGCTCTCTGCCGCGGCGGAAAGAAACAAGTGCTTTCGCTCCCCACTGGAGGCAGGTAGTCTCCGTAATGGCCGCGGTGACTCCGGGGAGACCGTGGCTGAGAGTCAGCAGCAGCAGCAGCGCGCCGCTCGACCGCATGCCCCGGCGGTCGTCGTCGCGCTGCTTATCTGGCGCAATGCCGGCGGGGGCAGGTATACGCGGCCGGCTAAAACACGTACGGGGGCGGCCGACCACGCTTCCCCATTATGCATTCCGGTCACGGCTGCAGCGCGAGCTCCCCTCCGCGCTCAAGTCCACCGCACACTCTCTCCCTCAATGTCGTCTCGCCTCTCCCCCCAAGTTGAGATGGAAGAGACCCGTCGGATCTCGGCAGCAAGAAGCTGCCGACGCCCTCGTACTAAAAACATTACTCGGCGCTGCTGCCACCGAACTCCGATTAACCCGGCTGCCGCTGCGGTTGCGTGCGCCTCTGTTCATACGCGCCGACGACGGACAAGTGAACGAGGGAGCCTACCGACCGCCAGAGAGAGCCACAGGTGAAAGCGAAGGGGCGAGCGCCCTTCGCGCTCCCGCGCCGCTGCCAGTGGCGCACTTACTTCCTTCACGCGCTGCTATCACGAAGGAGAAGTGCTCGATCGAGTTTTAACTTATACATGCGCATACGCGGCCGCTCAGATTCGGTGCAGCGCGAGGAATGAGCCGGCCACACACCGGCGGTACTCTTCTTCGTCTCCGCATAGAAAGCCGGCGTTTCCGCTTGCTGCTCCTAATACAGTTTCCCCGCACCAAAATTGCCCAGCGTCGATTTCATTAACTGGCGCAAGAGAAGGCAAGAGGGAATATTTCGCAGGCTCATCCGCCGACAGTACGGGTAACCTGCGCTGCGCCGACGGACGCTGAGTGCTCGACCCCGGTACAAAAACGTACAGGAGGTCATAAAGTGTGATGCGAAAAATCTGCGTTAGCAGTTTATTGGCTGTACATTTCGTTTTTACGCTGATCGCCTTCCCATTGCGCCTTCGAATTTCATTTCGCAGTGCGCCCCTGGTGGAGTCGTCGGGGCTGTACTGGCTCGTATAGGTGGGAGACGCCCTTTTATCGGTGGGTGTCCGGTGGTGCACCTACGGAGGAGGCACTTTCCGGGCACCCTCCTGGCCCCGAAGAGATACTCCGCTCCTCCCCGGTCCAGTACGGGGCGCTGGAGGCGTGGAGGCTTCACGGACACAGACCGCGGCTTCTTTGCCGAAAACGGGCTATACTGCTAACGCAGTAAAAAGCCCTCCGGCCACAGGAGGAAGCCGACGTGTCACGCACGTACGCCTTGATTCACAGCATTCCGCGCCTTTGTCCCCTCGGCATGCCTCGCGATATTCTCGGGCAGTTGGCGTCGTGAAACCTATATCTTAAAATGACTAACTGTGAGCAGAGAGCCTTCACATGCAGGGTGCGAACAAATGAAGTCTGCCAAACTACACGGTTGCCTCTGGAAGGATCTTCCTCCGTTCGCTCATAGGCTGCGTATCACGGCGCTGCGGTCGGCCCGGATACCTGCAGCGCAAGTTGTACGCTGCACCCAACTACGCACACGCCTTGGTGCAATATGCGACGACGGTCCAACCGATCGGTCACAAACCGCGCTACGTTATAATCGCAAATCGAATCGACTCGACCAGTCACGCTCCTTGCGCTTGCGGGTCCGCGCCAATCCCTGCGCACACAACGAAACACCGCTTCCCAGCAGCGGCATCGGGACGTCCAATGCATATGCGCATGCGGTTGTAGCCACCGCGGATAACGTAATCGGCCCAGTGGTCGCAAGCGGTCAAGGTGGTGGCGAGAACACGTCTGCCGGCGGCGCAAGGAAGGATGCATCAATCAGCTGAACCGCCCGACGGTTCGCCGCTGCATCGTGCCGAGCGGAAAGAAGCTGTCAAGTCCCTGCTGACTGCTAATAAGGAGGCCGGAGTACGTCCTTCGTCGACTACAGTGTCTTAGCCACAATAGCATCAATACAGGCCAGTGCGATACTAACGCGCTGCATAGCAAGCCTCGCAGTAGTAAGGCGCTAAGTAAGTCAATGAAAAAAATAATGAGTGTCGATTTGAGTAGTTTAAGAGAGTTAACTGCTGAGGTGGTTGGTTTTCAGAGATATTACCGGGATTGACCAAAACTGCTCCCACTTCGAGTTACTGATCAATTCGCTCTCGCCATACCATGAGCTTGTCGTCCCGGTTAGCTCAGGTGGTAGAGCGACTGCTCCGGTGAAGCGGTGGTCCCGGGCTGAGATCCCCGGACCAGGACGAATTTTCCTTCAACTGCGAAGTTTCTGAGAAAGCTGTATAGCGTTCCTCTGTAGCCGCATGGCTGCGCTTGGGTGGATGCCAGTGAGTAATTACTCACTATTACAAATTTACTCCACCTTGGGGGATTACCCTTAACATCTGACCAATAATAAGTGCTAGCGCACTAAAAAAGATGCCGCCACCGTCTGGAAGAGGTTGGAGTAACGAGCGTCAGCTGCCTGGTTTACTAGAATTGCTATGAATGAGATTAAAGTGAGGTGCGCCAATGGAAATGCGGATTTGAGTTCTTGGATTAAGTGACGTCCGCAATAAATCACCGATTGGATATATCCGTGACGCCATCAATCAGACACCAATTCGATATACTAATGACGTCACCAAGCAATCACCAATCGGGTTGCTATATCGATGTACTACGGGGCCCGCCATCTTGAATTCCTCGGTCTTACAAAATTTCACGTCGAAGGGATGTGGTAGCAGACCCCAAGAAATCGAGAAACGTGATGGATAGGAGCTAACGCTCTTAAAATAATCATAAAGCTGTAATGAGGAATTCCCGAGGACAGCCACTAGGCTCAAGGCATACCCGTTTCCCAATTCCTAATGCTGGCTTCTCCACAACGCACCTTCTCCCAACTAATGTCGGAACAGGAAGTTTTCCAAGCAGGAAATAAAAGCGCAGTTCGTGCGTTTTTCAACGTCGGATATGTCCACCTGACAATGATGAAACCATGTCGACATATCCTACCTCGAGGAACTGTACTTATATTCCCCGCTTGGAACACTGACTGTAACGGCATTATAATAGTTGGGCAGCAGAGCGCTTTGCTGGAAAGCCAACTTGAGAACAAGGAAAGTGTCCTATTTAAGCGGTGCCTGGTCTTTATGAAACGTGCAATTCTCATCAACAGAGAATTCCAGCGCTTCATGATTTATCGTGGTGCCCACTGACGAAAACAGCCACGAATTCGTCCCGTGTCCATTTGCACGTGCGATAACATATCCGATCAAGCGTAAGTAAGGACGGCAGAATAACTAGTTAAACAACGCAAGGAAAAGAAAACAGTAAGAAATAAAGGATGGCGGTTGTTCTCCGCAGCTAATCACGCGTTCCCTTCGCGCCTGCATTTCCTATGACCGATGTTCACGCGTGGAACTGCAAACGGCAGGTAGCTAGATGCAGTGCGTCCCATCCATTTGCCTCGGGGGCCCACCTATCGCGCGGCGGCCCCGATCAAAGAGAGGGGCTCACCGGTGGTAACCACGGCAGATTATGCCCCATCATGCAGGAGGCGTCGTTACCAAATGAACACGACCCGCAGGCCCGGTGCAGGCCGCAAAGCACTTTCTTCCCCGAGCAAGAGACGCCTGAACAACGCCGGATTTCTCTGCTTCCCATTCCATTTTCTCTTTTTCCCTACACATTTATTCCCCCTGCGACCTCCCCTCATCCTCTGTATTCCTTTTTTTTTCTTTCCGGACATATCCTCACCCTTTCCACCTTTCTTCAACGTGGCCGAACAATAAGCGAACAGAGGACAACAACCGAAACCAAAATGAAGCAGGTCGAACAACAACGAAAGCAACAACTACGCGGAGGAGGAAAAAGATGAGATAACAAAACCGCGGTAACGTTCTTCCAACGACTCTCCTGGCGACGGATATCCCGAACACAATTGCGCTCCGCGAGGTCGATCGTAACAGGGGACGAAAGATGAAAGAAGGAAAGAAATGTAACGAACAAGATCATAGTCGTGCGCTACAAAGCAGCCCGGAGAACGCGGCGGCACGCAAAAAAAGAAAAAAAAACAGAAAGAGAGAGGGAACGGTAACAATGGGGAAAGTAACAGCATACACTCGCTTCACGGAACGCACCACTCCACCTCCTCTCGAAAGAGGAGGCTGCGGATCAGTGCTACAACACGCCGTCTCCAATCGGCCGGAGTGCACTAGGAACGGTGACGCTGAAAGAGGCGGCGCTGCTGCAGCATTCTGGCGACCCAGTCGTGCGAAACAGCAGAGGCTGGGGAGGCCGCGGCGAGGATTGAAGCCGATGATGAATAGAGCAGGCGCCGGGATCGACGCGGCGGAGCAGCCCTTCAACGCGCGCAACACACACACTCGTTTCCTCCTTCGCATCGCCCTCTTCCGCAACGGCGGCGAGCGCAATCACCCGAGCGCCTCGCGGGAGGATTTCGCTCTCGGAGGGATTCGGCGCCACGCACCGTTCCACGCCAGTGCGGGCCGAACGCTTTCCAGTATTTCTGCTTTCTTTTTTTTTTTTCAAAATAAAAATAATAACGAAAATAAAAGCACCGTGCTGCTAGCGCGGTCAACCAGAGCGCTACGGGGAGGATACAGCGGTGTCTCACTGAGTCCCTGTATGCTGTGAGCTGCTTGCGCAGTTTTCTGCTTAAATCACGAGCAAACAAGAAGAGCGAGCGTTGATGTTGGTGCTCGCTCGTGAATCGGAACAAAGCCGCTTTCGGCACGAAGAACCGTCCGGAAAGAAGTGCAGAGCTCCGAAATGCTTTCGACCACCTGGGGATCTTTAACGTGCACTGTGCTGTGCGATGTCAGTGCACGTTAAAGATCCCCAGGTGGTCGAAATTATTCCGGAGCCCTCCACTACGGCACCTCCTTCTCCCTTTCTTCTTTCACGTCCTCCTTTATCCCTTCCCTTACGGCGCGGTTCAGGTGTCCAACGATATATGAGACAGATACTGCGCCATTTCCTTTCCACAAAAGCCAATTTAAAAAAAAGCTCCGAAATGCGGAGGATAGCGATAAAAAAACAACGCAAACAACAACAAAACAGACTGCCCGTTTTTTTTTTCGTTCACTCACATTCCGAGCAGTGTCTCCGCGCAAAATTACGCACCCACAATCTACAACGGAACAACCGCACGCTTCCTCCTTAGAACAAACAAACAAACAAACAAACAAACAAACAAACAAACAAACCCTCGGGAAATCCCGACCGCGGCGGCTGCGTTTTTATAGAGGAAAAACGCTAAGGCGCCCGTGTGCTGTGCGACGTCGGTGCACGTTAAAGATCCCCAGGTGGTCGAAATTATTCCGGAGCCCTCCACTACGGCACCTATTCTTCCTTTCTTCTTTCACTCCCTCCTTTATCCCTTCCCTTGCGGCGCGGTTCAGATGTCCAACGATATATGAGACAGATACTGCGCCATTTCCTTTCCCCAAAAACCAATTATATATATATATATAAATTCTGCCTGCCCCCGTAGCGCCAAGTTAGCGGCGAAGTTGAAAACATAACGCACTTCAAAACAGGAAAAATAGTGAGAGGGAGACAGAAAGCGAGAGAACGCAACACTCCGGAAGACCGAAAATGGCGAGGACATTCGCGAAAAGCCGGGTGAAAAATGGGCGCGGAAACGTGACAGCCGCTCACGTTTGCTCCCCCGCTGATGGCGCTCTAAATCTCATTAGCAAGTGCGTGACACACTCGCCGCTATCTGTACGCTGAGGTCAGAAAAAGAGAAGTGAGAGACAGACAGACAGCCTGGGCGAGGATGAAAACAAAGAAAAGAGACAACACGCACAGGCAAAACTCGGGAACCGGCCGACCCGACCGATCTGCATTCTGATCGGCCGCCATATATTTTTGTTGCGCGCGTGCAACCAACCTCTTTGGGAGACAATCGTTCCAGGCGGCTATCGCCGTTCCTAGATACGCCCCTCCCCGAAGGAAGCCGCAGTCATGAGCGCAAGCAAGGCCGTTCTCGCGGTCGTTCCGGCGACGCCGCGAACATCCCGGAATCGCCGGGCCATCGACAGGGGGAGGCTGTCCATATATACGTATGCAGAGCACGGCCCGTCGGCCGGCCGGAACCCCAAAGCGAGCGCCCGCGCTGCGGTATGCCCCCAACGGCGAATTCTCGCCGGCGCGACCTTTATCGGGAGCGAGCTAAATCTCGCGTAAGGCACGTACGCGCGCAGACACGCATAAATCTAGCCAATCGGCAGCACCGAACGCTCAAAACAAACCGATGCTTCCGCCAAGACACGCTGCCTCACCTCGCGGTGAAAACAAAAAAAAAATGCAGAAAAAAGGTACAGGCGGGACCGAGGCAACGGGAAGATATGGAGTTTGTCTTTCTGCAGTGCTGTTTCTACTGTAGTGTCGCCGCGCGAGCTCGCCACGGAGCCGATCTTTAGTGAGTCGGACGGCTCGCAGAACCAGACGCCTTCGTCGCGTTGAAAGCTGGAAGATCCAATTACAAGATACGGACAAGCTGCGACAACACTGGTGCGCGAAGAGTGCTGCGTTTAGTGCTGAGAGTCCAAAATGAGTTCTGCGTACATTACTTAAGACACCACCGAGAGGCCCGCATTAAAGAAAAAAAAAGAACACCGCAAATCTCTTCTTTTTCTCCTCCTCTGTTTCACAAGGGATGCTTTACAGGGGGAAACGGAGGAGGTCCCAGGCTGCCAGGCGCCTTCTCTCGCGGGCAGCCCCCCAATAAATTTACGCAGCACGAAAGCAACATCAAGTGCACACGGAACGAGCCACGCAGTCAAGATGGACGGCCGGCGCGGAAGGGACTGCGCCACGGTGTCTAAGATGGCCGCCTACGCGGGCTCAGCTCTGTCAGGCGCAATTCTTCCTTCTCTCTCACCCCTTTTTCCAGCGATATACAGCGTCCCTCGCATCTCCGCCAAGGGCGCGGCGGTAAAAGCGGGAGCCGGCGAGTAACACAAACCTAGGCGCATAAGTGGGGCCCCCACAGTTCACGCTGGGAGGAAAGCGAAAAAAAGGGGGGGGGGGGGGGGCGACCCACGCGGCAACGCGCGCGCACACACACACACGCTCCGGGGCACGCACGCGGCCTGGCCGTAAATATACACACGGCTGACGCCGGATGCACGCGCTGCTTTCTCGAGGCAGCCGCCGCCGCCGCATGTGCGGCCAAGCTGGGCTGGCTAGTCGGCCTTCCCAGGCGGCGAACACAGGACTTCCACCAGTGCAAGCGCGGCTGCGAGCAGCGCGACGGATGCGCCGCCAAGCAGCATTCCACGCGACGCAGGGAATTGTTTCGCTTATCTTTTTTGTTTTGTTTTTACAGTCACAAGCTCACAATGTGCGGACAGCTGCGCAAGGTAAAAGAACCAAGGCTACAGGGACCGGTGAAAAAGGCCGGCGGCCATTTTTGCGCTCACTCTAGTTTCACACTAAAATTACCATATAGCTCTCCCAGAGCCGGCGGTGAGAGGCTCGAAACAACTGTGCAGGAGACGACAGCAAGCGGCGTGAAGTGTCACGGTACCCGGAATTGAGCGTTGCGGCAACGGCGTAAGACACAAAGGAAGAATACATCGGACACGGGACTGTGAGTTGGGCAAGACTTTGCTTGCGCTGAACAGTCGAACACCACGAATAGCATTCATACTTAGCGGAGTTTGGGGGCCATCAATAGACGAATACTTGCCCAGCTGTCAGTGTTGCAACGGCACACGTGCCAGTAGAGTGCATACAGGCCAGCTCATATGGAAAAGCGCAAAACGACGAAGTTCGACGAGACCATGTGATGAACCACCTTCACTGAGCCTCGGAAGAGTTGTAGCAAATGCAAGACCAGATAGCTGGTAGGCAAGGAACTTCTAAAGTCTTTATTTATTTACTTATTTATCACAATACCCTCACGGGCGTTATAGAGGGGGTGGGTGTGAAAAGAAAATATACATAGTAAAAAAAACTACAGGCAAAAAGCAAAAATCATGATGCAGACGCTTGTTCGACAGTATACGTGGTGATGGGTGGCTTGAAGGATGACGCGTCTTCAATGCAGCGATATGGGGTGGAAGGTGGTTCCACTCAGTGCCGGTCTTCGGTAAGAAAGAATTAAAAAGCACATTCGGTTTTACAAGTAGGGATGGCAACTTTATGCGGATGATCAACACGTGATGATTCGTACGATGGGACTGAAGAAAAAAAATTCCTGTTTTAGTGTCTCACTATGAAAGAAAATTATGTGGAAAAGAATGAGGCGTGAAATGTTTCTACGAACTGCGAGATTATTCAGACCAAGTTCAAATTTCATTAAAGAAACACTAGCCGCACGAGAATATTTTTTTTTGTTTCGAAAGGATGAATCAAGATGAGCCGATTCTGAACCGGCTCTATACCATCGATTAAAGTGAGTAGTGAGGGGTCCCATACTGATGATGCGCGTTCTAACTTAGGCCGTATTAGTGTTTGATATAAAAGTAACTTCAAATGGGATGCAGCCTGAGAGGAGTTTCTGCGTATCTAACCGAAAGTAAGGTTTGCATTGTTAATGACATATTCGATGTGCATGCGCCAGAATAAGTTGTTGGTGATGTGAACACAAAGATATTTATGAGTCAAGACGCCCTCTAGTGAAACTCCACTAATCTTGTAATCGGGCGTTTTGGACGAGTTAGTTTGGCGTGAGATGAACATAACTTTACACTTTGATCGGTTTACACTTGACACTTTAGCCAGACATTTCATCTTAAGACAAATGCCGGCGCAATAAACACTGCTGCAACATTTTCGTACACAACGAACCCGCAGCATGGAAAATGCCAAGTATGGATTTTAATTCCAAAACAGACACCTACTCAAAGTTAGAAATAGCACCTCGCCGTGGCGCAGATAACGCGGACAGGCGCCTTCGGCAGCCTCTTTGTTCAGCATGTGCACAAACCGCAGACAATGCGGAAACCAGGTATCTAGAGCGGCACCGAATGCAGCAGACGCCATTCGAAACCCAAGCTATGAACGACTCGCGCACGGGCTCCTTCCCGAAGTCCGCCGGCAATTCAACTCCGCTCAACACCTCGTTCATATTTATTCAATCCCCGCAGCACGTTCATAAAAACCGATCACACACGCCGAATGCATTAGAAGTGTAGTACCCTTGAGACCCGCCTCCGCGTCGGCGCTTTGGGGCAGCGCGCGCGAAGACTACCGGCTTTTCCATTAGCGCGGCTGCCATGCCTGCAGACACCCCGCTGGGCACTTTAACTGCGCGCGACCGCTCCGTTATATCGGTCTCGCGGACAGACACAGCGCCTCGCGAGGCAGCGAGCCGCTTTTCGCAGGGCACACAGAAAAGCTCCGAGAACGCGCGGCGCGATCATATCTCGTCGATCATCCATCTCCAGTGTCCAAACATAGACCATCAGCGGCAAACACAGCGGCGACGCCGCGCGCAAGTTTTCTCGCTCCGGCAGCCCGTCGCGCGCCACAAAGGAGGAGGAACGCGGGCGAGACGCCGCGGCCGGCCGCGAGGCTACAGTGCACGGTCGACGGGAGGGGGGAACGACGCGAGAGAGAAGCCGTGGGACGACGGTCGCTCTCGGAACGAGGTCAACGCCAGATTAACAGGGTTCGCTCGGTCCCGCAGGTGCCGGCCGGGTCGACTCCTCGGGGAGAGGACGGTGAGGAAGAGGCCGCCGCGAGATCTCCGACAAGTCGACAGCGACCACAACGACGACGCCGACGAGGGTGCGCTAAAGACGCCCGTAGACCCGCAACACCGCCTTAGCTTCGTTCCCGACGAGGGCAGTTGTTTTTGAAAACGGTGATTGTCGCTTCGGGCGCGTGCGTTACGGCGAACTTAGTGCCTGTGTACTGCAGGCCAGTGAGGCGTTTGGTTTTCGGCGAACGACACCCTGAAGGTGGCAGCGTCCACTGACAGCGTCACAAGTGGAGGGGGAAGCGCGCGGTCAACACGACCTGAGGCGCACCGGCGTCCCTGACGTCAGACAGCGGCGGGAGCGCAGTCGGCGACGTAACCGTGATCATCCGGGTATGGACTGGCACGCACGATGACCCCAACGCGTGGTCTCTGAGGGGGAAAGAAGATGGGGAACGATGAAGGGTGGAGAGCAAGCAGAGTGGCGTTAACACTCCTCGAACACCAGAAGGGGTGCTTTGCACAACAATGTGACCGGACTGCATGCAAGGCATACTCGCGGCTACGGCGACGTAACCAGTCGAGCACAGTCCACGTTTGTGCAGCCCAGGTTCTCATGTTCTCCAACAAACACTGCGCGCACACTGTTTAGCCTCGTTGGTAACTTTGACAGGTAAGCACACACTCACGGCAGCGCCGCTTGGCGACCTCTGTAGACTCAATAAGGCAGATTCCACGAAAGACACAACGCATGGCCGCCCTTGCCACGAGGAGAAAAGGATCGGTTGAAAATGCTGTTGGTGCACCAGCGAAGCCTGGAAGTATACCATTGGTCACATCCTTTGAACAGGACAAGTTGTCGGGCTAGTTGGTGGTGATCCATTCTTTTGTTGACAGCGCTTAAAAAAGCACGGACAGAAGGCATAGAAGACGCCGTCACAGTGACATTGTCGTCTTCTTTTTCTCACGTAGACGCAGAGCAGGACTTTGGAGTGAATTCAAGTGTACTCTTCACTTGTTTCCACCTGTTTGCAGGCTGAGTGTTGCCCCCGAAGGGGCGCAGCGGGGTTTGCGGAGCCTCCTCCAAGCACACACCCCTGAAGAAGCCGGGCGCCGGGCCGGGGGTGGCTTGTACCCATTTTTACCGGTGGGTGTCTGGCGGTGGGTTTCGAACCAACCACCTCCCGCAGCCGAAGCGGACGCCCAGACCACTGTGACGGCGTCACTGTAACGTCGTCTTCTATGTCTTCTGTCCGAGTTTTTTAAGCGCTGTCAACAAAAGAATGGACATCCTTTGAGCACAAGTAAAGCGTAGGGCTCGGAACGTGCACTCTAAACGCGAATACGTCCACATGGTAGTAAAAAGGAAGTAACATGTCCTCTAGCGTACACGCTTTATGAAACAGAGTGCGCTAGACAGCTTCTGTAATCATCATCATCATCATCATCATAATCAGCCTGACTACGCCCACTGCGGGGCAAAGGACTCTCCCATGTCCCTCCAGTTAACCCTGCCCTTTGCCAGCTGCGCCCACCGTATCCCCGCAAACTTCTTAATCTCATCCGTCCACCTAACTTTCTGCCGCCCCTGCTCACTAACTTTTTACTTCTTTTTGCTTAGAGTGTACTCTCGAATGCATTTGCTCTTCTGGAGCGAATCAATGTATTTTTCTCTTTCTTTTTGTGGAAAGCTTTAAAGGCCCTGGAAAGGAGAAACTTGCGAACTTTTCGCACTGTCCACGGGAAGAAGTGGCAGCAGTTGCTGATCTGCGCGTCGTCGGCTGCGTCTCGTCTCCCATGCAGCCTTGCGTGCCGGGGGCGGAGACAAACGTCTTCTCTGATAGAAATAAAAGTGATTCAATCAATCAATCAATCAATCAATCAATCAATCAATCAATCAATCAATCAATCGTATTACAAGGCAGGCCATCAAGACGCGGCAGTGAACCGCAAGAACTGTCCGAAGCCACTTACTGGTTCCGCCCTTACACATTTTAGCCTCGCTATAACGAATTTGAAGGAGCCCGGCGATTACTTCGTTATAGTCACCGCTTCGTTATAGGCCGATGCTGACCGAGCTTCCAAGGGGAATCGTCATTCCTTCGTTATATACATTGTTCCGTTATAAACCGTTTCTTTATAACGAGGATCGACTGTATAACCTTTTTGCATTGAGAGGTGAAAAGCTTCTTCCTTGTATTTTTTTTCGGTTATTATTACCTACCTGTACGTGTATCCCGCATACATTATTTACTGCGCGGTTGTAACTGAGTGAAGACGTTTTACGTGCCGCACATATTTAATGCACTAGTTGAAGAACCTTACAGTTTCACAACGAAATGAAAAATGGTAAAAGAAACAAGGAAATTGAGCTTATGTTTGCAAACACATGACTGAGAGCCCATCACATGTTGAATTCGGCTTTGTTTTATTTGTATGATCTGTACTAGAAATAAATTTGGTTAAAATCAAACTACCTTGATGTCCCTCATATTTATCCATTTTTTTTCTATCTGGCATGATTTGTATTAATGAATGCTATACATTGATTATTCACCTTTTTTCTTTTTATTTTAATCAGTAAAATGCATTGATGTGTATTCTTACATGGCTTTGTAGCGAGCTGTTGTTTACAAACTGATGTAACACCCAGCTGGCTGGACAGCCAACAAGCATCTCGTGCTTAGGCTGCACAGGAAAACTTTATGCATTACATGAGTGCAACTAGACTGATTGATTGATTGATTGGTTGATTGATTGATTGATTGACGTGTTGTCATTAAAATACATGCTTTTATTTTTTTCCTTTTTCGTTTTGCTTCAGCAGTTGTGTGACGTGCTGTGTGCTTACGGTTGAGCAGTCATTTATAATGTACAATCTTTTTGCTCTTGTAATTTCGCCTTGCAAAAGAGCGCATAGACGCTTGTGCAGACAGGCCTTCACTTCGAGGCCATAAATATGTGCAAAGAAATAAACACTGCAATAAATACAAGCTCTTTGAGCTTAGAATGCCAATTCCCGCATTTGAAATTTTTTTTTTGTCGCGAAAATGAGACAAGGCTACACACCTATACAGTCGAATGCCAATTTCCACCCCGAGGTGAACGACGGGCAAGTAAACACGAAAAACGAAAGAACACGCTAATAGACTCGAGATAAAGGTTCGCGATGAGTGACTTTTCTTCGGTGTTAATTTTGTTTTTGTTGCCGACCTCTCGTCCCGAGAAGCAGCCCCATTCGAAAGCCGGAGCATGCGTCGGCCGACGCTCTGCGAAACTGCACGACTGTCACGAGTCACGAACGGCCCCAAAGCCAAACCTAAAGAACAGGTCGGCGAAAACTGGGGTGGATTCAACGAGTCGCCCCATATACGGCAACGTCGTCGGCGCACTGCGCCGTTTTATTTAAGACCCCGCATCGGCAGTTAGGTACCGCCGCGACCACCGCGACCGCATCGTTCCCTGTATTCTTGTCTTTATGCGCGAATTTATCTACCTTTTCCCCGCGAACAAAGACGGGTGAAGAAAATGCATAGACCACGGAGGCTGCAAAAGGAGCAATAAAAGGAAAGCCGCTCGAAAGGTAAACGGCCACCGGCAGCAGGCAACGCATCAACAATGGATCCTCGGAGGTAGGAACAAACAGAAAGAAATGACTGGCGCAGAGAATATGCGGATGGTACGAGAGAAAACAAAAAGGGAAAGGAATACAAAAGGGGCCGCAGAGAGCCACGCAACGCAAATAAAAACGCCCCTTCTCTCTTCCACGTGGGGCACCGTGTGACCGGCCGGCGCGGTGGGAAAGAAAATAGATAAACAAAAACAAAAAAAACAAAATGGAATATACGTACGCGGCTCTACGGGCACCACACAGATCCTAAGCGAGGAGGCGTTCTCTCTCTCTCCTTCGCCCTTATCGCGCATGCGCCTTTGGAATGGCCCTGTCAGTTATTCTTCCACGCGGGGCGCATATATGCCGCGGGCACTCGTTATTATATTTGGCCAGCGCTGCCGCTCGAGCGTCGTTAACGCAGGCCCTCCCACCGTAGATGACCCGATACCCGGACAGCACGACGAACCGCAGCTTCCCTTACGGTGCCACCTTTTCCTTCTTTTCTTACTAGTATACTTTTGTATTTCCATATATAAACAAGGCGCTACGCCTCCTCTATACTATATACCGACGCTGTACGAACGACACCGACTTCAGGTATATGCGACCAGTAATCGGCTTATACGCCATGCGGGCGCTATTAACCCACGGTGGCGAATATTCCGACGGTCATGTATGCATGCATGCATACACTGTAGTATAATTTTGTTTTGCATCCCGCAGCACATATGCGAGCGATTTCCTATCACACCATCGCCCGCTAAACGGTGCCCGGGGGGGGGGGGGGGGGGTGCACTTGAACGCGGCCATGCTCATGAACAACGGCGAGGCATGCTTCAGTCGTGTACGCGTGCAACTAGCCAGCGCGCTATATGGGAGCGCTCGCACGCGAGGCCTTCCTGCCTATTATGGGCCCGTCGTAATTGGCGCGGCGGTCAACGCGAGGCTCCGACGCATGCGCAAGCAGCTCAATAAAGTTTTATGCGGAGCACAGGCTGGACACGGCGCTTTTGCGAAGCATCTCACATATGCTAGAAGAGGCGAAAAAACTATCAGCAGAACAAAAGGCCGCGCAAAAACAACCTCACAAACAAAAGCAAGCGAGCGAGGAGCGGTTGTAAACGGGAGTGGTCGCAAAGAGGCTGTAAAATGGCCCATGCTCTACAAGAGTTGTCGCTCCCCTCCTCCCATATACTGTAACACTATAGGAGCGCCAGCACCCTATACATACAGGAAGCTGCGAAGTAGCCTGCACTGTTTCAAGGGCGGACGCTCACTTGAATATGCACTTGCGTTAACTATAGGCTCTCTTATACGCTGCCACTGCCGGAGCGTTCTCACGTCAAGCGCATTCGATGAAGCCATCAAACATGCGGCCCGCGAAGGCATCTAGCTGTTAAGCGCCGATTGCAAACTCTTTTCTCATGCAAACCGAAAGAGAACGCTTAATCCACCCCGGCGATTGTGCCTCACAGCACTTACGACAGGACGCTTCTCGGCGCCTGCATGAGGCGCCATTAGCGTAGACGAAAAGTTTCCGATAAACGACCAACAACCACGCCGATGCTGAGGTCGTGCGCGCGCGAGCACTAACTTGGGTTTCCGCGGTGCTCCCCTTCCGCGTGGAAAGGAGAGCGGCTGATATCAATTACGCCCGCGGCCTACAATATCGGCCGGGTGGGCAACCAGTTTTAAAACCGCAGGTTCATGCATCGTCCACTGGAGGGCAGGTTTGTGGCAGCACCTGTTGTTGCTCTTGCTGAAACCGCGCGGCTACTTTTATGTGCGTACTACGCCCTAGGAAAAGCTGGCAGAAAAAGGCTCCCCCGGGAAACCGACCCGCAGGCGGTCCATGGCGCCGGTCTGACGGCGGGTTGTGCACGCGTGTCACTTTGCACAGCGGACAAGGACGGAGTGCATTTACGCCGAATATAGTTTCGGGCTGCTCGTGTCTGTGACCAACCCACTCGTAGTACTATATAAAATGCGTGGGGCTAAGTCCTATCCCCCCCCCGCCCACCCATAGTCCCCTTCCGTTTATTGGCGCTTTCGTCTACAGCAATCACTCGTTTAGTTGTTCGGGTCTGATTATTTCTCGTGCGTTAAATACGATTCGTTATACGAGCTTTCTCAATCATTCTACAGTTCGCCGCGATTACCTATCGCCTATGGAGTGCTTACTACTGCCTCTACGCTAAAGCCTCACAGGCATTAAGAGACGATTAATGAGTTCAAGGCAGAAGCCGATTAATCGTGCAAGCAAAGTTATATTACACGACCAAACACTGAGGGTTCATTAAAACAGAATCGTGATTTTTTTATTACCGATACATATATGGCACGAAGCACGAAGCGCTGTGATCCGAAGTTATAAACATGGATAAGACGGAAGACGCATGCGGATGCAAAAAAAAAAAAAAGCAGTTGAAGAGGGTTCATTATTACTACATAGATGAAGCGAAGCCCAACACGTCCGCACACCATGACGCCGCAAGCGGCAGCTTTAAAAAAAAGCACACTAAAAAAAGCCCACAGTACACATTAAGCGGACACGTGCTATATCACAACACAGTACAAGGGTGTTCCTGTGCGTGCTCTGAGAGACAAGCAGCGCGCGGTCATTATGCGCGCGCAGACAACGAAGCGACCGGTTTGCGTCGCGCAAGCTATTACGCACGCGTCGTAATTGCCCGCAGCGAACGGGAAGTTCAATGCGCGGCTATTTTTCACACAATCAATTTCACACTTCGATGGAATTCCGACACCGCGAACCGATGATCCCTGCAGCACGCTGCATAACGCCCGGCCAATAGACATGGGCGTGAAAACGCCGCTGGGGGCCGGCTAATCTGTAGAGGCTCACCGACCGGCGAGGATGACCGGGTCACTGCGGCTGCTTTTAAGGAGATCGCGAACATTCCTCCACCGCGCTCGCTCTGTCATCGTGGCTCCATCCTCGCACATTCCTCTGGCGACTGAGCAAGAGGTGCGCTGCAGAAGCACAGTTATTTTTCTTGCTCTCTTTGAGGCCAGCGGTGTCCGTACGGGAGCTGATTTCTTTGGAAACCGCCATTGTGGATAATGAGACAGTGAGCCATTTACGTCCCACCTGCGGGCTAGCTTAATAAAAATAAATAAAAAAAAAATCCGCTGTGCCGCCGCCCGACCTTTCTTTGAAGTTGCGTGTCGTTTTATATTCTCGAAACGTTTGTCCGTTTACTATAACGCCAATTCCACAGTTTTCGTCACAGCGGCAGCTCTTCGATGCCCTTAGGCATATATAGGCCGTCTTTGGGACATGAAAAAGATAAAGGCAGCTCTCTCTCTCTCTTCCCTCCGCCCCGCCGCGGTGGCCCAGTGGTTAGGGCGCTCGGCTACTGATCCAGAGTACCCGGGTTCGATCCCGGCCGCGGCGGTCCCATTTCGATGGAGGCGAAATTCTAGAGGCCCATGTACTGTGCGATGTCAGTGCACGTTAAAGAACCCCAGGTGGTCGAAATTAACCGGAGCCCTCCACTACGGCGTCTCTCATAGCGTAAGTCGCCTTGGGACGTTAAACCCCCACAGACCAAACTCTCTCCCCTCCCTTCTTTCATTACGATGCCCTCTCGACGCACTCTTCTCGCGCAACGAAGCCGGCCTCCGATTTTCATCGCGGTACAAACTGGCACCGTGACAGGGTTAGCAGCGCGTAGAGTCGCTAGCAGTAAGTGCCCCGTGAGCTGCAGCCAATGAAGAGTTGGGTGAACTTCGTACCCTCCCGAATCGGAGGTAAGACAGACTACACCGCATTCCTCAGGCTGCATATATACCACAGAGCCACCCGAATGGCATCCTCGTTGGCGAAGGGAGTATTTGGCACGCGAAATACGACGGACGAAGCCGATTACATCAGGGAAAGTGGCGATCACAACTGTCACGTGCAATAGGAAACAATGATCCCTCTCTCTGCCTTTTACTGTATAGAGAGGAATTCTATGCAAAACAGTGAGGAGTCGGCAAATTAAGCGAAGTAAATAGCTGTACCTCACCCCACTTCCAGCTGTATTTTACTGCCCCCCCCCCCCCCCCCCCCCCCAGATTGTACGTTCATTCTCCGCGTTAGCAGCACCAACTATAATTATATTAATTCGACGCTGGGGACTTGGCCTTGTGAATCACTGTTCACGAAACCGTGATGCGACTATAGAGACAAGGCACGGAGGCGAGACACTGGAACACCTTGCGCGTCATAAGGTTCCGCGAAATTTTTTGCGCCGTCACGGTCCATCGCATTCCACCAAATACAACCATGTGGTGTCGGGACCTAAAGGCGCCCGCATCGCGCATAGCCCAACTGCGGCAGCCCGATGAAGATCCACAAAGTCATGGCGCGGTAAGGATCATCGAATAACTGCTTTAGACACAAGTGCCTTCTGCTACAGTCTGCGTTGCGTATATATGGCCCACGAACGCTGTAAGACGACCCCAAACTTACGCGAAGGCGACTACAGACGGCGTTTAGCTCACACGCGTCCAAACGGTGTGGGTTCTGGTATAGACAACAGGTGGCAGTAAAATTAATTACGACCGCACGGCCCCTCGCACATGAGCATCATCTCCACTAATTAACGGCGAGACGGTCCTTAATGACCACCCCGCGTTTATACGTTCCCGGTTATAAACAGCGCGTCGAGATTACAAAGTGCTTTTCAAAAGCGGTGCGCCAGTGGCGGTGGTAAATTCCTAAGGCAGAAAAGCCGTCCAGCTAGGCCTGCACAGGAGCGCGTTAAAGTTGTCCATATATGTTATGAACCGCTTATAAGACCGAAGAGGTCGTTGGCTCCGATTAACCACCGCGGTGGCCGGGTGGCTTTGTGGAGCTCAGCACGGTATCGCCGTTTCGATCTAGCCGCTGCCGAGGCCAGGCATTGATGACAGCATGAAATACACGGAGGCAGAGTGAAAATCGATGGGCTATGCGATTCCGGGTCACGCAAAAGGCAGCAGAAAATGATGTGGTCGATAATAAGTCGAATCTGCCTCGCAGTCACATCTTTCACGGCCTACAAAGTGAATTACAAACGGAGTTGACGAGCTCATGTCAAGGCTGAGACATTTTCGCTTCCTCTAGAGCAAGTTCAACAGCACGGAGTTACTGCTGAAGTTGACAGCCAAGAACTCAGAGGACACCTAATTACAATTCACTGCGACAGTGCGACAGCGTAAGTGTGGTATTGCTCTTGTCACTGTCCGCGTCCTTTGCGCTGTTTGAAGATGCAAGGATCTCGTTGCGAGCTGCCCCAAGCACAACCGCACCAGACAAATGGAGAGGGGGGCTTCCCTCTCTCCACTCTGCCGCCTGCCAACCGCGGTAGGTAGCAGCTGGCTCTTCCGTGCACCAACCTTGGCAGGTGAGCGGGGTGTCGTTCCTGTGGCAGCCACCACCTGGTCTCTCCCCTCCCCTAGAAGAGGAAAGGGGACTCTCTCTCTCTCTCTCTCTCTCTCTATATTATATATATATATATATATATATATATATATATATATATATATATATATATATATATATATATATATGTGTGTGTGTGTGTGTGTGTGTGTGTGTGTGTGTGTGTGTGTGTGTGTGTGTGTGTGTGTGTGTGTGTGTGCAGACAAAGTTAAGGAAAATGAGGGCTCGTTTGATAAACTTATGAAGGGAGCCAACAGTCACCGATACTAAGGTGCATAGGGGAGGGAATGTTTTAATTTTTTTAATGTGTAGTGCTGATCAGTGGGATAATAACACTTCGATTAATCTATCGTTTAATGAAAATTACTTATAAAGCAGCAGAAAAAACAACCATGTCGGTGGGATCCGAACCCACGACCTCCGAATACCGCGTCCAGTGTGTGTATATATATAGTAATAAGCATTAGTTAATTCTATTGTTATTTTATTGCTTGTTCAATACTGAAGTAATGCACCAACTTCGATAATTACTGGGAGCAACTAGCGAAATTAATCGCCTTATTATTTAATTATTAATTTTGTAATTCGGTCATCTAAGCTTTCAAAATCAATCGTTATAATTACTACAAATCATAATTACGCTCTTTTTGGGGTTCTTTAACGTGCACTGACGTCGCGCAGCACACGGGCCTCTAGAATTTCGCCTCCATCGAAATTCGACCGCCGCAGCCGGGATCGAACCCGCGTCTGTTGAGTCAGCAGCCCAGCGCCATAACCACTGAGCCACCGCGGCGGCGGCGAATGAATGAATGAATGAATGAATGAATGAATGAATGAATGAATGAATGAGCTGTTTATTTATAAAGGGAGGCTCAAGACCGTTTGTTGGGGAATTGGGTTGTTAAGGAAGGGAAAAGTAGCGGTTTATTGCGACGACCTCGTCGCCAAGCATGGTTTTCCCACCGATGGCGAGGAATTTCGTGCATAGACCAGAGCCGGAGCGAACGGCATCTGGGAAGGTATTGGCAAATATGCTAAGTGGCCTCTACAAAGCAGTGTAAAGCGCGGCTAGACGACCCATGCCATCTCTTCATGTATCCACTAAAAGCTGTCCAGACTACACCGTCAGAGGTGGTCAACGTACAACCGAGACTCTCCAACGACCAAGGCGGGTTTAAACGCTGCCCCAGTCTCTGAAATTTAAGACTGCGCCCAGTGCCAAGGAAGCCCGGGATTCAGCCCTCTTTCAAAGACGCTATACTATACAGAAGAGCTCGCCCCATCTCTCCAAGGCGCCGAAGTTTAGTATCGACAGTGACTCATGAAGAACCTGAGTATTCGCGGCAGCCTGCGATACTTAGGCTATATGGGTGCAAAATTTCTCGACGATCAAATTGCCATATATATACGTAGATGGGAAAATTAAAGGCAGTTGGCGCATCACAAGGCTCACCACGAAGGCCTCGTGGATCCAGTCGGGCGAATGAGGAAGGTGATTACTCTATTGTTCACTTGTACTCTGCGGATCATATTGCGGCGCGGAAATAAACGCGAGAGTCAACAAGAACGCAAAAAAAGCACATGCGACTAATTTGGCGAATGCGTGAACTGAAAAGGTCTACCTGCAGCCGCTCATAACGTCTGCCTACACCTGGCAACACAAAGCCGGACCTTTCCGCTTACATAGTCAGTCCCACGCTTTGAAGATGATCTTGTTATCGAGATAGGGGCCTGGCTGGTCGCTTGTTTTGGTTGCCGGTAGATCAAATACAAATGTTGTCTGTGTATACTGAAATGAGGCGTACTCGCATTGAGCGATCACAGATGAACGAGAGTCGATAAAACTTTCTGTAAAGTTTTCAGGTCATCAAGCTGGTGATGCGAACAAATTAAGGTTGCAGTGACATTCGACGACAGACTTGCACGCCCCAGATCCAGCTAAAGTATACAAACATGCTTCAGCATCATCATCAGCCTGACAACGCCCACTGCAGGCCAAAGGCCTCTCCTGCATGCTTTTTGTGATGACCAAGGAGGGCCTTGTGACGCCATGTAACACCAATGTGCCAAAGGCTGTGTGGGCCGTGTCACCAACATGACAGAGTGTACGAGGCATGCAAGTGCGATAGCATCGACACCCCATTTTCATAAAATGCATGTTGATCAGGCCAGAAAACAAGAAGAGATTGGAAGGAAACTTGTGGATTATATATAGCAATAGTTAGTATACGGTGACGGGACACTCAGCCGCCATAACATGAATGCTAAGGCTTTCATTTGGGCTAGTTGGTTGTGGCAGTGAAACATATTGACTAGAGCAAACACAGACAGGGACCAAAGTAAGACTAAGAGACAGGACACACGCTAGTCTTGCAACTTACATCACACCTCTCTTTCGCCCTCTTCCAGGAGCACAATGCCGGCAACCATTGATCCCACAGAAGTTCAGATGCCCGCTGAGCTTCCCGCAACCACGACCTGGAGACTTGTACACAGTCCTGGGGATTAGATTAGTCGTGGGGATTAATGGTTGCCGGCACTGTGCTCCTGGAAGAGGGCGAAAGAGAAGTGTGATGTAAGTTGCAAGAGTAGCGTGTGTCCTGTCTCTTCTCTTACTTTGGTCCCTGTCTGTGTTTGCGCTAGTCAATATGTTTCATAACATGAATTAGCCAGATAGCTTTTTAAAAGAGACCGATACACTCCTTCCCTCGGAGATTTGAGCCCCAAGCAACGCTGCTAAGTGCTGTACAGCAACCTTTTTAATTTCCAACCACGTCCCTTGCAGTTTTAATCTGCTGCTATGTCCAACAATTTCGGACAAAAATTTTGAAAATTAGAAAATAGAAGACATTTTTACAGAAATATATTGATTGTAGTCAAATCTTACATTATATGCAAAAAAAAATGCGTTCATGAAAGGTTTCCTACTCAAAAATTCCTTTGTCCAGAATTGCTTGGTATGCACTTTGAAAGGTTCCTCCCGTAGCCGCCATTCCGGCCCTGACTACAAGAAGTGAAGCAGACAAGCCGATGACGACTGCGCTGCAGGAAAAAAAAAGGAAGAAAAGTTTGTGCGTCGCGTTGGTAGTAGACCGCCATAAATGACATAACTGAATGTTGGGATAAGCAGAGGAAGGCGGATAAGCAGAGAATGTTGGGATAAGCAGAGAAAGGTCCCATCATGAAAAAAAGAAAGGAATTTTATTTTTTCAGGCCGCTGTAACGACCCTCGTATATTCTAGCATACAGAATACGTGTGCTGTCGCAATACCGTTCTCGACTGGTTTTGCTGCAATACCACGAATCCAAAGAAGGCTTTGCTGGTATTTACCTGGTTCGCACAATCGTCCATGGATAAATGCGCAGTTCAGACGGAAGAAAAGGGCAGTTGAACACGCCGTGAAGCACTTTCTGTAACGGGGAGGGGGAAGCAATAATGCAGCCGGCAGGGCACCAGGCCGCCTTGCGCATGCCGCTTGGCCTTTGTATTTGTAGCATTATGCAGTCGCCCTTGGCGTGGCCGGATTTCACGTCGTCTATGCAGCTACCCAATAAGAGGGCCACCTTAAAGGCAAGCGTGCCGCGCCCTTTCCGTCGCGTTTTATCTCACACCACGGACACAGTGCGAGAAGAACACCACCACGTGCACAAGTATACGCGGCATTCAATTTGACCAGCGCCGATGCTTAGCAGCTACGACTACAAGGAATCACCGGATCGGAGCTTTTATTTTGCTACATTAGACAGTTCATTAGCGTAATCTAATTGCCTACTCCTTCGGAGGCACGGCCAAAGGTTCATTGATGCTTCTACAAGCAATGCCACGAACGCGGCTTTGGAGCCTCTCTCTTCATAAAAAAAAAAATGAAAAAGACACGAAGCGCCCTCTGCCGGAGGGAACCCATTCCACGAGGCTACGAAATGAATTGCCAATTAAAGACGATGACCCTTCGGCAATGGCCGGAAAGCAACGCGCAAAAAATGATAATAATCAAACGAGGCGGCGTGAAGAAGAGGCGCGCCGCGAGTGCGAATTCATCTCTTCCCCGCATATACAGAAACGGCCGGCGACGGTCAGCAGCTGCAGCTGCGCACGAAGCACTTTGTTTCGCGCGCACTCGTCGAACCAGGATTCATTTAAGAGCCGCACGCGCAAAAGACGGGGAAAAAAGTAAAAAAAAAGACAAAAGCACGTCCCATTTGTAATGATAAAGGCCGACACCGGCGCTAGACCCCGCAGTCATGGGCACCGCCGGCTCTCCCACGACCAATATAGGATCCCGAGAATATACCGTGCTGCCCTACCGGTCGGTAGCGTGGCGCATTTCTTCTCTCAGAAGCTCGGCGGTCGAGTCACGAGGTGCCGAGGACGCCAAAGGAGAGACCACATCCAGCTTCCGTGTAGCACACGTGTAGCATACGCGCATTAGAAGCGCGCGCATATGCGCGCGGTTTCCGGCAGCGCACACATAAGCGCTCACAAAAGGGTGCTCGTTTTTCACAGCCTTGCAGAGGGAGAGAGCCGCGCGCCTCTTGCAAGCGCTATGGGAGCACGCGGCGGCGTTATTCAATTTTTTGGCCGTGCGGGCGCACGACGAATGCTGGCAGCGGCGGCGGTAACAGCGTTAAAAGGGGGGCGCGGAAGGCAAGAAAGAGCCACTGCAGCCGTCGGTGCCTGCGGAAGCCCCTTCTCTCAACCAGGGCAGTGCCGTGCTGGAAGGGAGGGTCGTGACTCGCCCAGGTTAAGTGGCCGTGGGCGGCTGGGAACAAAAGAGGCCGATTGCGGCAGCCGCGTTCTAGGCGCTTCGTTTATTTGATACATACGTACGGCGTTCTTTGGCTTGCGCTAACGTAATTGTAAAAAAAAAAAGTTACAAGGGGAGGCAGTCGAACACGACGGTCACGTGGTCAGCGAGTTTAACTACAATAGCTGCACTGGTATGCATGCAGAAAGCGGCAGAAAGCGGCAAGCGTAGAGATCTCTCCCGGCGTCTCTCCGCGAGAATGCTCGCAACTGCGGCGGTTCAGTGGTAAATAAGGCGTCCTGCCATTGAGCACGAGGTCGTGGGGTCGAACCTCAGCTTCGGCGCACCCATTTCTACGGCAGTAGAATGCTCAAAACGCCAGCCTACCGTGCGCTCAGGGCGTCTGAGGTAATATGGAACTCTGCACTGCCTCTCCCACAACCAAGGTGCACCTTGGGAGCGTTAAAGCCAGTGCACCGTATTACTCTACTGTTCCATACCACTTCCCTCGGGCTTCCACGTAACTGCGGTTAGTTTGGTTTGGTTTATGGGGCTTTAACGTTCCAAAGCGACTCAGGCTATGGGAGACGCCGTAGTGAAGGGCTCCGGAAATTTCGACCCCCTGGGGTTCTTTAACGTGCACTAGCTGACATCGCACAGCACACGGGCCTCTAGAAATTCGCCTCCATCGAAATTCGACCGCCGCGTAACTTCGGTTACATTGCACATTAGTGCTCAATACACCTACACGCTTTGACCTCCACAGGTTCGGAAATCATTTTAGCTGAGGAACGGTAGCCCGAGTAATGTTATGCCACATGGGCTTAGGTCTGCAGTGGCTCAGACACCGCTTGTTTTCTGTCATGATGATACCGTTGACCGGTCCTTCAACTTTACAAACTAGTTACTCAAATTTCCGCACGGGCTACACTGCGTGAGGTGCCTGCATTTAAAGCCCAGCCTTTCAGGCACGAGGCAGAGCCCACCCTTTCAGTCAGTGCTCACTTTTGAGCCACAGCGTTAAACGGAGGGTTTCGCAACGGAAGCTCGCGTACTACCGCCCACGTTTCAAGTGTCTCTCGCCGTTCGGAGAGGTGCCGCCACTGGCCTTTTTCAGTAAAATAAAATCTCGCGGCAACACATCAAACTGCGCGCACCGCGCCACGCCCGGACGCACGCGCGAGCTTCACGGGCCGCCCGGAGCTCGTCAGAATATCACAAGGAGGGCGGGGTGCGAGTGCAAGCACTCGGCGAGGTTAACGACCCGAGCAGAGATTTTTGAAACGCCTTTTTAAGCGACCGCTCAGCACCGAGTCCCTCGTTTCGAGACGTTCGAGCCCCGTCTGCGAGTCGACGACAGAAAGATGGTTTTCTCATCCGGAAGATGACAGACGGCCGAAATCAGAAAGCACGATAGGGGAAAATAAAGGGGAGAGAGAGAGAGAGTGCCGAAAGAGAGCGAATCCTCAAAGGTGACGGAAGGGTGGTCGCCATCGTCGATGGGAAAAACCGCAAAAAAAAAAATGGAATGAAATAACGGCGCCTAAATGAGAGGGGACTGAGGAGCGACGGAACCGAAGTCACGTGATCAAAGCTAACAAAAAAAAAAATCCTACTGCCTATTACGGCCAGCTTGCAGAGCCTTCAGCAGAGTATGGGCCTGCGGAGGCAGCAGGGGCAGGGCCGGGAAGTTAATTTCGGGGCGCCCCGTCCCCTCCGCTGCCGAGTGACGCGCGTCAGCGAAGGAAGGAGGCTGATTGAAAGCTCCGCGTCGCCCCCGGGGTGACGCCGAAGGAAGGGAGAAAGCGTCGCCGCTCTGCCTCGGCTGACACCGTCTAGGCGGGGACAGCCGCCAATCACTCCCCAAGGAGGGCGACGTCGAAGCGTGCACCGCACGGGTCGACTTCAGTGGCGGACGAGAACGACCGTTCAGGATGAACAGGGATGCCGGGCGCTGTATTAACCACGCCCGGCTGTAATGTCCCACCCATTCCCGGAAAAACCCCGCGCAACTCCAACTTAACGCCGGGTGGTGATGAGAGTTGACTCGGTGCAATGTCTTCGGACTACTTGCAGAAGGACCTCCTTGAGGGTTGACGGTTCTTCAGGACCACCGTGCTCCCAACGCTATCTGATAACCTTCCACGCACTCTTTTTCTCTCGTCCTCACTCCGAATCGCCAGATCCACCGCGATGGGATTGAGCGCAGTTATCGGCGAGCTTACGGAGCCCACATTTTCTTCTAGTCTTAGCACTCGGGTAAAACGTTTTGCTGGGCTAGTTGGTGCTTCATTCTCTTGGAGAAAAAAAATAGCACAACATAGAGATGTTCGCATATGAACGTTCTAGACTTGTGGTCATATAGTGAACGCGAACGTTCAAGTCTGAGGGGTCGCAGTAAGTTTGATCCGTCTGCGGCCGAGACACGATAGGCGGAAACGAAGCGCTGCGTCTCCTTTAGCCACGACATCTTCTTTGAGATCGAAGAAGGTCGGGCCTTCGGTTCTCTCCTGGAGTCGGGCGCAAACTCTGGAAAGCCAAGGCCTCTAAGTATAGGGCAACTCACGTCACCAAAACCATGCACTCGCACAGCACACCATCTCGTTGTTACTTGGAGGTGTCCACCATCACGTAACCTGCACGAAGCACTGGCTCAGTGGTCGCTCCTCAATTACACAGCTACACTGTGCGAGTGTGCAAGAGGAATATTGCCTTTGCGCCCAGTCAAGATTCTGCACCGCGCGCGCAGCACCGAGCGTGGCGCCAGCTGGTGGTGCGAAGGTTCACTAAACGGCGCCCTGTAATTCCGAGAAGCCGGGGCACGTGCTGCTACAAAGTAAGTGCCGCTGATTGCTATTCGGAAGGACTACAGAGGACCCGCATCGCAGTACTTACGTTTGTTTGGTTACATAAAGATACCTGACCGTTCGCTTCCCAGCGGGTGTGTGCAGTGAGTGTGCATACAGCAGACACCTTAAACCCGTAGAGGTCGCTCCGCACCCTGGGCGGCAGGCACGCATCACCTCGCCGGAGCCGCCTTTGTTCGAGGCGCGCAGAAAAACGGCCAGCAAACCAGGAACATGCGAATTACGCAATAAAGCGAGTCTCATTTTCTTTTTTTTATTCCCTTATTATACGGGCACACACTCGGCTCGGAGCACCACCTCGCTAACAAACGGTCCCCTCTCTGGCGTTGCGATTACACAACGAGCATTCGTTCCGTTGCACGGTCCGCGATGCACGTAATTCGAGGAGAGGAAAACACAGCCTTGGCGGAGGCCGACCGCACTTGCCGACCCTTCGAGACTCCTCTGAGACGTGCACACGCGCTGGGACGACAGTGCGCGGGGCATCGCGATGATGACGCCGCAATTTGTCGGCCAAACCCTCTTACCAACCGCCGCCTGCCTGGGTGCGCGGCCGCCTTCACCGGGCGGGCTTCCTTAGCCCTCGGCGGATAATAGTGGCGGATGCCGCTGCTGCTGCGGGGGCTTTTTGCAGAGTAAACGAAGCCCTCCGCCTGGGGCCAAGGGATTTTTCTCCGGCGGGCTCGACGCAGCGTCTCCAGAAGCCCCGCGGCGGACAGTCCGGACCGGCTGCTTCTGGGCGAGCGACGCAACCGGCCACGACGAGCTATCGTGCAATTCCCCGGCAGGGGTGTACCCTGCCATGCAAGGCTGAAAGCAGGCTAAGCAAGAAGTGAAGCCGTTGGCGGCATATGTCGGTAATGCGTCGGAAGACGTGAACAAAACCTTACGAATGAATAACGACACCCTATAGAACGGCGCGCTGAAGACGCCACGTCTCATCGACTATCCGCTTATCCGGACTCTGTTGCCGTGGGAGTGTAACAGCCGTGTTGAAACAGGAGAAAGTCGTTCCAATGCTGCTCAAGCTCTTCGGTCTGAAGGCGGGTTCACACTGGCGAGTCGCAAACGTCGCGCGACCGATTTCGGCCGATTAGTTACGGTCTCCCAACCAATAGGAAAGCGAAGAGGGAGCGTAGCGAATCGATTTAAACCTGTCCAGCGACCTCCGCGACTCGCCAGTGTGAACCCGCCTTGACGCCTCGAAGATCCTCACCTTCATTTCCTTTTTTGCTTTTGTATTGTCGCCAAGCGCACTTGCTGAAATGTAAGAGTGGTCTAAGAGCATCCCCTTTCCACTGAGCCCTGTGCCGGAGTGGCAGTTCGTGAAGCGGCATAATCACTTTTATTTGCAACTTTTCCAGCACTAATATATTGCTGAAAATCGAATGAGGTCCCAAGCGTGCCCCGGCTATCATAGCCGTAATGTTGTTACAAAGCCTGTCTTCCCCTTCGTTACAGTTGATTCCTCAGGTATTTCATCCAGTACATCAAGGATAGCTTGGTGAACACGCGTGAGAAACTCACTACTACTACTACTACTACTACTACTACTACTACTACTACTACTACTACTACTACTACTACTACTACTACTACAACTAGTGCTACGACCATAGCTAAAAACTGGGGAGACGAATTCTACTTAGCGGGCAAACGAGATCCTAAAGTGCCTGTTATTCCCCAAAACTTGCATTTTCTGTCGCTGCAATACGAGGGTCAATCCCGTGGTGCCACATAATCGTTGCATCTGTTCTCATTCGCCTAACCCAGCCGCCGTATACGGCTCACAACCCGAGGATCCGCCCAAGGCGCCCGAATTCTGCTCGTTCTCCACGAAGAGAAAAACGCGGTCACTGCACTGCAGAAATCGCACGCAAGCGAGCACAGGCCCTGCAGGGGGCCACAAACGCACATCCCGAATGGTATACGGATAGCACGCGCCGACACCGTCACGGTTAGCAGAAATAAATGACCGCGCAGCCCAATGCAGATGGGGCCACACACAACCGTGTCTCTGTATACGCGCAGGCAACGCTAATCAGCCAACGGCGGCGCGAACGACATTTCCACTGCTGGGCACCATTACCTGCGGCGAAACACGTACACCCGTTCAAATCTTCGCGCCAGCCGATCGAGACCGCGATGGGCCCCCGAGGCGACCCACTGCACGCTCCCCTATAGAGAGGCGCTCAGCCGCAACCGTATATAACGATAACAGAGCGGCCGCCGCGCTAATCCGCCGTAACGAAAGACGAGCGAAGCGAAGCGCCGCAAATTCAACAATTGCTGGACAGCATTGTTCTCGAGGGCGGTGCGCCGTAACGACGGTTGTGCGCAAGCTTCACCTCACGCAGCTTCCTCGTCGGTTTTCATTACGGGAACGTCGAGTCGCCAGAAACAAAGAAACAAAGAAACAAACAAACAAACAAAAACTCGGAACAGCGCAGCTGCAGCCCGGGCGTGAGCACTTAACACGGCGAAGACCACGCAGACGCCTCAGACATATATCGATTACACGTTTATATCGTCCGCATTATCGTCTAGCGCAAATCAAGCCACCTTGCCGGCCAAGCGCGCCCAACGACGGCTCCTCCGGTGGGTGCATCGAGCGCACTAATTCTCGTTATGCGCGGCCTGTCTCAGGCGAATCACGCCCTGTATGCCCGACAGTTTCCTCCTTTCCACGTTTTTATTTTTTTCCCTTTCTTTCCTAGATGGCGCATTTTTCTCTCTCTGTCCACCCAATCCCTCATCTGCACCGGACCGCCTGGGATTTCTTTTTGGACAGAAATAGCCCTGCGAAGCCTGCTCTGTGTCCCAGCGCGTAGAGTGGGACGATTTTTTTTTCCCCGAAAATGGCGGGAATGAGCTGCCTGCCTGCACAGAGCCATGATTCTTGCGTGACCGCGGCAAGCGTCGCTGCTGCCGCCGTCCGTGCTGGAGCAATCGCAGACATCTTTGCCGGGGCTGTATAATAACTACTGCTAAATGTCCGCGTGCATGCAGGGCAACGAATGGAGCGCCTACTTTCAGCCGTCCCCGAAGGGAATAGCGATTCATCCTGAAACACTGCGCAACGCCGATTTCTGGCACAACCAGTTCGATTAACTGGTCGCTATGCCTGGGAATGACCGGTGCTCAACTGCCGATCATCGGCTTTAAGGGATGAGGCCGCGCCGCTGTGCGCTCGCTGGAACGCACACTCACAGAACACGTCGAAGATGCTCTATACCTATGAATAGAGCGAACGTCGCTGCATATCAAAGAAAGTGTTGCCAATGTAGAGTTGAAAGTTCGCAGAAAATGTTCGGGCCTCTCCCAGCAGCTCACATTCTGACACACGCGCGCGTGAGCGAAGTCACAATTTCGAGCCAATAAAGTGCGGTGCTCCAAATAAGGCATTTTCCGCACGCTGTGCTTGACGCGCGGTGAAAAGCGCCGTTCTGACCTCAGTGCACTACACCGACTCTAAAGCGCAGCTGTAATGAACGTGTGCCGTCCTTTTCAAAAGTTCCACCCCAGTACATGCACTGCTCGCCCCCCCCCCCCCCCCCCCCCAATGTATGTAAACTCAGCCGCTCTATTGTGGTATATCACCCCTAGCGCTTGAAAGCTCCGATGGGTTTCGATGGTGGTGATTTCGAGCGAACGGCATAGCGGGTCTCGGAAATATGAAGTCCGTGGCCTGGAAAGGACTGCACATGCACGTTCCCGCCTAAGTACTTAAGCCTAATTCTTGAGGTCAGCTCATGCGGGGCAGTATACGCTACACACTAGCATCTGTCACGCAGTTTACAACGGGCCATACTAGCGAACGTAAACTTCCGCTCCTTTCGCAGGGGGTCGAAACCCGAGGGTCAGCCGGCGGCGCCACCTGCTGTTCGGGAGCAGCGCTTGTCTCGAAACGCGCTGCTACGCAACCACCAAGCAGAGGTCACCCGCGTGCGGCCGAAGATCAAGGGAACGTCCTCGGCGCGCGCTCAGCGAAGCCACGCCACTCGCCACAAGCTTCGCGGAACCGCGATAGAACCGAGCCCCTTTCAACGAGCAATCACTTTGGAGAAGCAACCCTCATCTTTGAACAGGTGCGCGCCAGGTGATAAACGAGCGCACGAAACGCGCGCCCTCATCGCTCCTCCGTATATACAGGAGTGGAGAGCGCGCGCACCATTTTACGCGCAGCAGCGCGGCCCATTTCTGCCAAAGAAACTCAGCGACGAGGCCAGTGCATACGCAGCTGAGGCTCTATATGCCACGGCATCTCCAACGAGCGTCCAGCGACGCGGGGGAAAATACATCACTGCCCGCAGCGAACCGCGATGGTTTAACTGCTTGGATACCATAGTGGAGAAACTGAGATATATGCTCATGCACCGTTTATACAAAGGCTAAAGAACGCACACTATACGCACTAAGACAACACCATGCATGGCGTATAAACGAACAAAACGGGGGACGGTGTGGTGCACGAGACATGGCGGCAACTTTACAAACGTTAAGTCTCGGCCGAAAATCTGGCCCCGAGAATACAAAGCATCTCATTCGCCTTGACCAAATGCGAAGCTCCGAGCGCCGGCATGCGCCCCAAATGAAGCAGTCAGCAGTCAACGCTGCAGACGAGTGAACGAAAAGGCTTGCGGGTTCTTTGCATCACATCTAGATGACACACACCGCGGAGACAGCGCACGACTGCCGGCAGGCCTACGCATCAACTCTGCGCTTTCTCGGCGCTTAGGACAGCACGGTTTATATATGCCGTGCCGGCCACCGTCGGCGCGCTTTCTCCATAACCATGCCAACCCAAAGCTCGTGGTCCGGCAGTTGCTGCAGCGTCGCGCATAACGCACAGGGACCTCTTCGTCCTGCAGGTGCGCGGTATGCCCACCTGCGGATCTCGCCTCGTTCGCTATGCGCAGGGGACGCGCCGAGCTGTCTGGAGGCCCTGCGCACTCAAACACACCGCCTCGCCGGCGACGAGTCCGACTTCGGGCACAAAAAAGAAAAAAACAGCTGCATGCTGCTACGGCGGCGGCAGCTTGCCCGTGCCTCGAGCATACCGATGGGATGTGCACCTGCGCCCAGTTCGCCTGCATGATATGTCGGCGTTGTTTGTGTGCGCCGATTTACATCGCGTGTATAAACAAAAAAAACGGCCACATCCTTCTCCGTCGAGTCTCATTCATGAATGAGGGGAAAACAGCCCGGACTTGCACACTTAGCCCCATGCGGCAACGCTCACGAAGCACGGGAATTACGCATTATGCGCAAGGGATACTCTTCCCAGCCAGGACAGTGAAAGGACGAAATGAACGTGCGAATATGCGCAGCACTGCTGACAACCGGTGGGCAGCGCACTATACCTTTTTTAAAAGGCCTGCGCTAGAGGACAGCTTAATATTAATAATAATTGGTTTTCTGGGGAAAGGAAATGGCGCAGTATCTGCCTCATATATCGTTGGACACCTGAACCGCGCCGTAAGGGAAGGGATAAAGGAGGGAGTGAAAGAAGAAAGGGGCGCCGTAGTGTAGGGCTCCGGAATAATTTCGACCGCCTGGGGATCTTTAACGTGCACTGACATCGCACAGCACACGGGCGCCTTAGCGTTTTTCCTCCATAAAAACGCAGCCGCTGCGGTCGGGTTCGAGCCCGGGAACTCCGGATCAGTAGTCGAGCGCGCTAATCACTGAGCCACCGCGGCGGGGCAGATTAACTACCTTTTTACTGCCTGGATAGCAAGAGGGGCTAAGTGCCGAGGGTCAGATGAAGCGACGGGCTCTGGAAATTCGCCGGAATAACGTAGCCGAGCCGAGCGCGAGACTGCAGTAGTAACACAGAAGCTCATTGGTAGAAGCTTCTGTCCCGCATTGGAGTGACCCGCCGCGGTGGCTTAGTGGTTAGGGCGCTCGGCTACTGATCCGGAGGACCCGGGTTCGAACCAGACCGCGGCGGCTGCGTTTTTATGGAGGAAAAACGCTAATGCGCCCGTGTGCTGTGCGACGTCAGTGCGCGTTAAAGATCCCCAGGTGGCAGAAGTTATTCCGAAGCCCTACACCACGGCACCCCTCTCTTCCTTTCTTCTTTCACTCCCTCCTTTATCCCTTCCCTTACGGCGCGGTTCGGGTGTACAACGATATATGAGACAGATACTGCGCCATTTCCTTTCTCCCAAAACCAATTATTAATTATTAGCAATGAAGCCAACTCGCCATATGACGTGTCACTGAATACGTCGAAACTACAGCGCGCTCAAGATACTGAAGGGGTAGTGACCGTTCCTACTCCTGGCCAAAAGTTCCGCTACTTCCCAGGTTTGCAGTTAAAAAATACAGAGGGGTTCATACGGCGTCAATCATGTTTCCAAAGCGATGCAGCGGAGAGCTCTCGTAAGCTTCCACTAGTTTTGGCCGCGGGGGATAAAATACCTTCAGGGCTACGCAGTAGCAATTTTCCCTTGAGGTCTTCTGGTTGAGACGCAAGCATAGGTTCTTAGATACCAAACAAAAAAAACATCGTAAAAGGACCACCTTCCCGTCATAGACGCCGACAAGAGAAGAGCGGGCAAAGTGTAGCTGCACGCCTCAAAGTTCACCAAGCGATATATTCCCGGAGTTTTGTTTTTCTTCCAATATACAATTCTCGGGCATATTTAAAGCGCCCATCAAAAATAAACCTAACGCCAGTCATAGCCGATCAGGTCGAGAACATGTTTTTTGCACGGAGTAAGAACCTTACCTCAATAAACACTGGAGGAAAGGCAGAACATGGAAAAAAAATAAAAGCTGCTCATTACCTCTCGTCACGTTCAAGCCCTTTGTATTTTTAGATATATCTACCACTTTTTTCTTCTCGACGGTAAAATTGTACGCAAGAGTACAAGCCCTCCCGGCCGAAAACACGTACCTCGTCGGAGGCCGCGGTACTAAACAAGCGGGAACGTGGAGGAAGGGAATAAACAAAAACGGAAGAGGTTGACCGACCGGAAAAAAGTTGCAAAACGGGAAGCGCCGGGTACAAACAGAGACGCGCGGACGGCGGGAGAGCACTGGCTGAGCGGCCACTCTCCAACAAATCCGTGCACCGCCGCTGTGCAAGCTGTCGGCCCAGCATCAGCCAGTCGTGGGCGTCTCGAACGCACACAGCTGATCGTTCGCGAACGGACCACGTCAATGCACTGGCCAATCACAGGACAACGAGGTTTGTCCGCACGGCCGCTGACTGCCTGGTGCCGGACCGACAGCTTCCACAAATGGTGCACAGTTTTATCGGTGAATACTCCGCACGGTTTTCGGCAGGACAAACCGCCACTAAACGGAGACGGTAGCGGTCGCCGAGGCGGAGAGAAAAAGAGAGAGAGAGAGAGGAATCAACTTTTATTCCGAAAGGCAGCGGAGCCATGCCGAGCCTGCAGCCGCAAGCGAGCGTGCGCGTATTAAAATAAGGCGCGGGTGCAATGACACGGGAGCGGCGGCGGTCGCTCCAATGCGCCCTACACGAAGCGGCGGCGCGGCCGTCTCCACAGCAGCCCTGCCGAATTTTCGGATAGCAACAGCGCGATTTGCACGTATTACGCAAGAGGGCGCACTCTGTCACGCCGCGCAGGGCGGTGTCCACGCGTATCACATATGAAGTAGTATACATGCACATCTACTGTACAGCCAGAAACAGCTTCTCAGAAAGCCGCTTCTGGAAGCGGCGTTTGCCAGAGACAAAGCGGCGTATATGCATATATATGCAGTATACATATGCACGGTACACACTATGCTGCCTGGCTTCCGTTCATTTGCACAGAAAGGCGGGACGCTCTGAGAACGGATGAACAATGGAAGACATTAGGAGACGCTCAGGCGGTTATACAGACGCCGGCCAGTTCTTTTTGGGTTAGAGAAGAACAAAGCAAGACCCAATACGAAGGCCTCGCCAGTGGGTGTGCGAGTTATTCTTAACCACTTCGCCGACTATAACTGACTTAACTGGAGTGCCGAGCGCCTGTGCTGCCAAGTGAATAGATATGCGCTGCTGATGCCGAACAATGAAGGGCGAGGCATTAAGCATTACATAACGACTTCCCTCACATCCGCCGCAAACATAAAAAAATATACAGTTTCAGCAGTTACACAACGGCAGTTTAGCACCTGCAGACCACATAGATAAAACGCAAGGGCGCGTCTTTTTGAGCGCTGGGGATAGAGCGGCGGAAGCTTTATCTCTCGTCGCGGCATAAGCGCAAACAGCCGCACATCACGCGAAAGATATGAAAACAACGAGGAGTCAGTGAGAACAACAAAATACGGCACGCGGAACTTGAGGCGCCATCTGATCTCGAAACGCGCGAGCAGCTATACTATATGTGCGGCCGGGCGCGCATCATCGAGCGCATGCGCGCGAAGAAAAACCGGTGCGGTGCCGATGACGATGCCTTATCGCTGCGCGCGCACACACCGCGTGGCCCACATCTTTTATATGCACGCGCGATTCTCACGCACAGCGGAGGAGCGCTTCCCAGCGCGGGGAGGCGCAGGCTTGTACGTTACCGCGCGTAAGAGCCCCTTTTGTTTCGCACAATGCGAGCTCCATGCTTGGGAGAGGGAAGGCAAGGGGCGCTCGGCCGTTGCAGAAAGGGAAAGAGGGCGGCCCAGGAGTGGCGGCGCGGTTTGTCTACCTGCTCGGTGTTTGCATACAGCGGCTGTTGCGAGTGCGTCGGTAGCGAAAAAAAAATAGATAAATAAATAAAAACTTGCATCGGTGCTCGCGCCCTTGGAATGGAAGGCGCAGGTCTCGTTCGATGGGGAAAGGGAAGACGACGAGCGAGGGAGAGAGGTGCGCTTCGCTTCGCCAGCCCCGGATCACTTCGGGCACCGGCGGTCACTGCGGCGTACGAGGATGACGCCATTACGCAGAGCGCGACGACGCTTTTGCAAAGTGCCGCGCAGGCAACCTCATCTGGGACGGAAGCGGACGAATTTTTTACACGCACAGCGCGCAGAAAGTGCGTCCCTGGCGATAGGGTGACAGAGAAGCTCAACGTTTCCCCGAATATTCCATGAAGTGGTATGACGACGTCTCACACCGTAGCCGCTGAAACAGGTAGCCTTGTCGGCGATGCAGTCGCCGTCCATGCAACGCAGAGGCACGGCATGGTGACCTTTTCAGGAGATAATAGTTATAGCATGCTGCCTTCCCACTCTCCTTTTGCGTCTGCAAGCATTTTGATAACAATGAAGCACTATAAACCGACTAGCTCTTAAACTGCACACTTATTGACTGCTTATTTCTCTCAATTCCTGTAGAATGCCTTTTATTTACCTATTTATTGTCTTGGTAATTTCAATGCGTTTACTGTGTTTATTTGTGCTTGCCATTTATATTTGTGTTCTATCTTTGTGACCCGTTATTACCATTTGTCCCCCCCCCCCCCCTATGTAATGCCCCATTGGGGCCTTTAAGGGAAAATAAATGATGATGATGATGATGAAGAGATGACCATAGCTAAACGTACCAGTGCTGCTGGTGCTACAGCTCTTACTACTATCGCTACTACTGCTTTACCACCACCACCACAGCTACCAGCACTACTAACTGTACTATCACTACCACATTATGCAATCAAGAAAGGGCGCAAACTAGAACAGGCCGTATCGTGCGAGAAGAACCGACCTGCTGCGGCAGTACTGCTCCGGATGCCGTATCTTTGAAGGTGAACCAGCCACATGGGGCCGCCGCGGCCTCATTACTCGCCCATTATGAACCGCCGCCGGTCGCTGAATGCCCCAGCAAGTGGCACGTGACAAAAGCCCTTTTCGACCGCGCAGACAACGCCTCCTCGTCTAAAAAGGTGCCCGTGTGACAGGCACCGTCGAGAGTGGTCGCTGCCGCAGACGTGAGGACGAATGGGCGCACAATACCGTACACTGCGGCCGCCGACACTAAATGCCCCGAGGGAGGTCGCGGCCAGCTCTTTGCGAAGCGACACAGGCAGCGGCCGTCCATTGTGTAGTCCGGGGGGAAGGCGACGGCGGGTATCAGAAGAGACAACTGGGCTGCCACGCCATTGTGCGCCGCTCGAGATACGCGCTCGGGCTTGAGAATGAAATGACGGTAAGCTACTCTATTTCGGCTCGCTCGGAGGGAGCAGCATCATGGCAGCTGGAATCGGCCCCACCACAACGAGGGCCGTGATCACGGGCCAGCGCGCAGTAAAAGACCGTGCCTTGGAATTTCGTGTTGTTGGCCATCGCGATCGGCAAGAGCGCGAAATCTGACCATTCGCGAGCATTCGACGTACAGCCCCGCTCAGCGCAACGTGCAACACCCGGGATGCTACGGGAGCTTACTTCTCTGGGCGCAGCGGGCCTGGCGCCACCGAAAAGTTTATGAATTAGTTGGCGATCAAAAATGTGGGCTTCACCGCAGTGTCCACGCGCGTTGGGTGCTGCGCATCGCCACAGCGACAGCCGGTGGCGTGTTCCACGTCACAAAGAGGCTTAACAGAAGTTCCATACTTGTGAACAAAGTTAGTGCGTTCGTGTCGGGAGTGACTGTAAGCTAACTACTGTACATAAGTGCAACGCCGACACGCTGTTTGAGTGAATAGCAGAACCTATATATCCTGACGGCGCTCAAAAAACACACAGACACAGAGGGCGAAGTTTCTCCATGTTCTTCGCGCACAGGATAACATGTCTGGGTCGTTCAACTTAAACATCAACTATCACAAGTCTACTCTTCGGTTGCGCCCTTTACCCCGAGCACTCCTCCCGCATGGGGGACAGTCTTCCAGCCGGACAGTGACTCCGTTGGCGAGGAGGAACGGTTCCACAGATGGATGCAGCCATCGCTAGAGGCGGGGCGAAGCCGTTAGAATTTTTAAAAGATGAGGATTCCGCACAATGATGGGCCGGGGGGAGGCCTGCTAGAAATGACGGAAATAAGATTTCTGCTTTCTGACCGGCGGCTCGACCTCGGTCACGTGACCTTGTTGCGCATTAACAACCTGCGCACCGGATTGTGAGCAAACTGCGCACCGCGGCAGGTGGCAGTTAAAGATTGGTCGCGAGAAGTTGCTCGGGAACAGCAACGTGGGTCGTAAAATCCCCACCGGTGGCAGCACCTGCTATTGCAGGGCAGTGGCGCATCGTCTAACCACTGCATCACTGCTCCAGGAGTGGTAAACGAGGACTGCCAGGTAATTATGAATGTAAAGTCGACAGTGACGAATTCCCGCATATATGGGCATTATCCATTAACACCGTTGCGTCGTACCCGTAAGGCGGAGCTTAAGTGGCCTCTACAATTTGCGCGGGGCGCCTTATCGAGTACCGGCTTCAAATTTACCACTGAGATAGCAGGAAGCCGCACAGACCGAAGAAAACATCCCCCAGCACGAAGCGTAAACAATCGTCACGTGTCTCCTCGTACGTATCACACACACACACACACACACACACACACACACACACACACACACACACACACACACACACACACACACACACACACACACACACACATATATATATATATATATATATATATATATATATATATATATATATATATATATATATATATATATATATATATATATATATATATATATATATATATATATATATATATATAGAAATCGGACAGCGAGGTCAGCGCAGGCTCCTCAGCCCTCGACGAGTGGAACAAAGCTGTCCGCTCGCAAGTAGCCATATATATCCGCATGGCGTGACGACGCCGCGGGCAGTGCGCGCGCACACAGTCGCGTGGCAGGTTGATTACAGGGACGGAGGAAGACGCTCGACGGGCTCCTCCGCCGACGGTGCCATGCACGACCCCGGGGGGAAAAAAAAGGAGAAGCGGTGCATGCTCGTTTTGTGCGCGCAGGACAGGCGCCCCTGCTTGCCCGCCTGCATGCACCATATATGTAAGGAGCCGATCGCGTGGAGGCCTCGACTCGTGCCCGGCTCCCCTTTCCTCACGAGCACGGTCACTGGTGTGAATTAGGCGCACGGTACGCAACACGAGGGAAGGAACGGGCGGCACACTTTGTAGCAGCAGCCGACGCACGCAGAAGTGGCCTCTGCAGAAACACTAGGACGACGGGTTGGATGCGCACGAGACGAGTGCCCTTCCGCCATCAATCGGCATGACGGTTCTATAAACACCCGTTTGACATATATCACTCGCAGGCTACGATTCGGAGCCCGTACTATTTGTGTAGTGCTGTCTGCGGATATCCAACAATACCGGATCCGCGATCAACGATTATTGGGCTATTTGCAACGGCCATGGATTAGGCGGGACAGCTCGAGCACCATCGTCAGGCTTAACTATATCCACTGCAGGACAAAAAAAAAATTGAAGGGGACATTTAAGCTCCGCCTTAAGTGAATGACGCGATAGCTTAATGGGTTAATGACCGCATATACAGAAATGGTCATTCTCTACTTAAAATTTGCAGATCTTTCAGAGTCCTCACACCATTCGAGGCGCAGTGGTGCAACGGTTAAGAGATGCGCCACTGCCCTGCGATGGCTGCGGCTGCCACCGGTAGGGCTTGTGCAACCAAGGTGGCTCTTGCCGAGCAACCTCTAACGCCCAATCATAAACTTCCACCTGCCACGGTGCGCAGTTTGTTCACACTGGTTGCGACGACGCCACAAGGTTACGCGACCTATAAGGTCGCCCACCTGCCTTCTGTAGGGTTGCTTCTCTGGGAATTTTTCGTGGATTTTTCACTCACGCTCGACGACGCCGACGACGCCGACACCACCTCGTTAACGCTATCGCGTTAGAAAGGCTCCAGAACTACATTCGTCCTGCGTCAGCTGCGGTCAGAAAAAATAAACAAACTGTTTATAAACAAAAAAATAAATAAAACAGCTAGTGAGACAGATTCGAACCTTCACGGCGGTTTGCCACCTGCGGTCGACGCACAGACGCTGTTTACATGGTGCGCCATGTCGCGAACTGCGCGCCTAATTTGACACAAGACTTCTGATGCGAACGCAGCGATGGGCATCGAAGCATCCTCCACATTGCACGCGACCGCTTGCTTGTCGGCATCGTAACACGAGCCGGGTGCCACTGCCGCTCGCACTTGCAGGGGCGACGGCGCCGAGACACGCCTCGCCAAACACCACGTTCGGGTGCCTGCAGGTCGCTCGCGCGACCCCGTCGTCCGCCAAGTTCACGCCCAACCCCGGGAGCCTTCAAAACCAGCGCCTCTGAAAAATAAATAAAAAAACGCGCGAAAGAAAGAAAGCTTACACCAGGTGCTTACAAGCCTTGACGGCGCAAGCAGTACACAAGATGATGCTGACCCATTCTGTCACTCCTGCGGCGCGTGCGAAGCCGGAAACGAGTGAGAACGGGAAGATACGCGGAAGGGGGGGGGGGGGGGTAACAATCAGAGGGCGCGTTGAGATAGCACACACTGAATCGAGTGAGCGGCGCGAGCCGGGATACATACAGAGGGGCTCAGAGCGTTGCTCGGCGCGAAAATGCCAGCTGTCTGCCGATAACTACGTAGCTTCGAACCAGCCATTTCACGCTACCCGTCAACAATGTGTCACCTATACTAAAAGGGAAAGAAATTGCTATGGCCTGAGAGATACTACGAGGCGGTTCGTTCAAAGCCCGGAGGCATGCACTGCAATATGGTAGCTATATATAGTCACCACGCATCGGGCCAACCAAAAGGCGCGACGGGGTCAGTGACACGTTCGCTGCTGGAGCAGCGGTGTGAGTACGTGTTGCGCATGTTCCAAGCAGTTTCAAGCGCGTAAATCGATACAGTAAAAACCACCGCAAGGGCGATCGCAACGTTCGCACTGCGAAGACACCGCGCAGCAGCCACGGAGAAGCTTCGGACGCGGCTTTCCGCTAATACCAGCTCGTCGAGTCAGCGACTTCCCAAATAATCGACGTAAACGGGCTTCGCCGTCATTTCCTGAGACGCAAAAGTTAGCGCGGCGCGTCGACAATCGGAGGTTTGCCTGCGGACCCGTGATTCAGTACGCGGACGTCAGTGCACAGTAAATACAGAGAGCGAGGGGAAAGCCTCAGTCCTCTGACCAACGCTTCACAACGAAGAGGTCCGTAGAGTAAAAGCCGTAAGACGTGCGTAGCAAACAGCCAAAAAGCCTTTGTATACACCTACGCAAGCCTTGTCTTCCAGTCCGGCCGCCCAGCGGGCCCTACAGAAGCCCAGAGAACAAAGCCAAGTGGCGCCGATGTAACCGCACACACACAGGGCTATTCTGGCCACTACATCGGCCCCTCCTCGAAGCCTGCAGCGCTTTCCGTCAGCGCGAGAGGGGAAAGTGGACACAAGCGCGCACGGACCCCCGGCGGGACACGCGGTCGCCGCAGCACCGGGAGTCAGCCATGCGTCAAGCTGCCGCCGCAGGGGCAGCAGACCAGCGCGAGTCGAGCGAACAAAGGACCGCTTCGGCCACGCACCGAAGCAGCTCGCGTATGCGCATGCATGTATAAATCGTGCGACGGTGCGTCCACAGAAAGCGCGCACTCGACACAAGGGCTAGATGCTCGATTGGAATCGAAAGAGAAGAAGCGCCGCGGAGGATTAAATGCAGCCGCCGTTCGTCGCGCGCTGCTGCTGCTGCTGACAGGTTCTGAGCGCTTTGTTCGCTCGCCCCTCGCAGCGGCTACCTACAGATATATGACGACGACGGTCACTGTTGGCCGGTTTCCTCAGTCGTCTCCCGGCCCCAGCTGTGCTAGGCGCCTGTTCGACACTGGTTGCATGGGGCAGGAAGAAATGTGCGGCAGGGTAGTATAGCAACCCTTTCGCGGGTTTAGCACTGCAGCGCATTTAAGCGAACTAAGAGGAACGGGACAACGGCTTCGCAAAGGACGCAGCAAAAGCCATCGTAACGCGGAGGTCCTCAGTTTCAGCACGCATGCACGGTGCGATGAAAAACGCCAGCCGGAGTCGACTTCAGAAAAGCGGGCATTAGCCATGGGAGGTTCATTTACTTTCATCCCTCAAAGGAACGCTGAGGACAACTACATTTTACGACGACGCATGCTTCTGCTGCTACCTACAACCTCCCGTCAATCACCGGGGTACATCTTGGCCGCAGCTGTTATCGCTCCGAGAGGAAGGCGAGAGAGAAATAGGAGAAGCAGTCAAGGTACCTGAGTGAGAAAGTTGAGGAGTAAACATTAACTATGGCTGAAAAAAAAAAACGAAAGAAAGAAGTGACCTCTAACGTGCAAGCGAGCATGACCGAACAGCACATGTCACTAAGGCGCAACTAGTACACGCAGGGAAGATGGTGACGATGACGACCCCGCGACAAAGGCCGCTCAAACTTCGGCACGACAAAAGCAAGTCTGCACGTGTCGCCCTTGCCCAAGCGCACCGACAAGGAAACTTCACGAGTTGAAACAAAGAAGCTATTCACGTTTACCAAAGCCCGCGTCTCCAGAGGAAACCACGGGTGTAGGGGGGAAAGGAGACTACAGCTGTGGGTTCCTGGAGGAGATGGCTCGACTCGGGACCACGTTGAGAAGAACAGCAGCGCGCAGACAAGACGCAGGAAGAGGCCAACGCAATACCACGAGCGGTGTGATATGCCAGTCATGCCATGCTGAGGAAAGGCACCACTCAAAAAAAAAGAAAACAGAAAAAAGGAAGGCGTGGGGGGGAGCAATCATCAATCCTACTTTTCCTCTGCCTTTCTCCCGCCAAAGCAAGGTGCCTCGGCAAGCACCTGCCTCCTCTTCAAATAAATGTACGACCCCGTCACTGTTTTCTCTTTCTTTTTGCCTCAATTCACGGAGCTTTTTCTCCTTATCCGCCACAAAACATTAAAGGAGGCCGCCACAACAAAGCAGTTGTTTCGAAAAGGTTCTGCAGCGAGGCCCTGTCGTATCCTCCTTTCATTTTTTTTTCTCCCCCAGGAAAACAGACAAGGAAAAGCCCACTCTGCCACGAGAGGCTCTTGAACGCCCGACGCCTGGTGTCGCCCCTCTCGCCCAACGTTACCAGACCAGGCGCTGCACTCTCCTCGCGACGGAGACAAACGAGCCGGAGACGGCGGCGCGTCCCAGCGACAGCTTGACGACCCCCGGCTCGGCTTTGACGAGAGCCGCGTCTGCGGTAATCCGCGGAAAAAACAGCCGCCCGCCGGAAGAGAGTGCGGGCTCTGCCGGAGGCGCATCCTTCCGCGACGGGAAAATGGCGGGGGAGGTCTTCGCCGCAGCCTCAGGAAACAGGCCTTCGGCCGTGAAACAGAGAGGGGAGGAGGACGGGGCGAAAACTACTTGACGGAAAAACAGCAGTGATCGATCGATAGCCTGGCTCCGTGTATACGGTCTAGCCAGAGAAGCTGAGTAACGCACTTTTCTGTAGTGTACAAGATCTAAAAAATGGGCTCTCTCGTGTTGGCGGAAACTCTAAGATAACACTGCTTGCCATCCGCTTCCCGACTGTGCCACGATGTAGCGTGGTATGGCATGGTATGACATCGCATTGTGGTATGGTACGGCGCTGTACGGTGTGCTTCGGTGCGGTACAGTACGTTACGGTAGCGTACAGCATACTATATGTTGGATTTAATGTCTCGAAGCTGCACATGAGCGACGTCGCAGTGGAGGACTCATCAGAGTTGGTACAGGACTGGCCGAAAGTTCCCAGGCCACAGGGTCTGCTTTCGAGCGGTATTACTGGGTCCCTCACGGTGCCTATGCGACTACCAGGGTCCTAAGAAGTGAGGATGAGGCTTCTCCTCGTCATCCAGAGATTTCGAGCTTCGGGGTTGTCATAAATGCTCCGCTACACTGCCGAAAAAACAGACCATGTGGCCTGGAAACTTTTGACCAAACCTGTACATTGCAGTACGCAACAAATGACACTAGATCAAAGAAAAACAGAAAGAGAGGGAGAGAAAACATGTACACATGAAAAGGAAATGGACTGCAAAGCTCGACAGGAGAGCACATATACAATTATGGCATATCCCATTTCCTCCGTAGAGCTTGGTTCACTTTTCAGCGAGGGTTGTAAGATAACCAAGACGTGAGCGTCGCTTATCTGACCGATGCACCTCGTTATCCACCAGCAGGCTGCGGGCAATTCACTCAACTCAATCCTGCCAAGCTCTGAGCACGTACACACGCGAGCAGACAGCCGTCCGGCGTGACCGTATTGCTGGGGCCACAGTGGACGGGGTCACCTCCGCGCGACGAACTGGGCGTTGCCATGGTAACAAGAAAGGCGTAACATCAGTTAACAGAGATTTCTTTACCTGTTGTTAATAAATACCTAAACCATAAAAATTAACAGCTACGCGCCGAACACCACGCACTTGTAGCAATCGCTAGCCAGAACGTGAAAGGACAGCTCCTTATGAAATCATTCGATCCCGGCCGCTGCGGTCGAATTTCGACGGAGACGAAATTCTAGAGGCCCGTGTGCTGTGCCATGTAAGTGCGCGTTAAAGAACCTCAGGTGGTGGAAATTTCCGTAGCCTTCGACTACGGCGTCCCTCATAGCCCGAGTCGCATTGGGACGTTAAACCCCTACAAACAACAAGCCTTATGAAATCCTTACCCGCGTTTCACCAGTTTATATATTTTTCTTCTTTCTACGAGCGCGGAGAGGAGAGAGGAAAATGTATTTAGGAAGGAAAGGCGTGGTAACTGCCTCACTCCAGAAATGGGACCTGAACCGTGGCGAAGACATGAAAGGGATGAAAAAGTGGAGTGGGGACGGCGTAAAAGGGAGAAAAAAAGAAAAAGGAGAATTTTATGGCATTCTATTATAATAAGTTTATATAGTTGTAGTCAGTGTAGTTATAGGTTATAGTTCGTGTTAGCATTTCTGGCGTGTCCAACGTATTGTCTTGTGTATTGTAGCTGCAGTGCTTGATTGAGCGTTACGTCGCCAGTTCTAGTGTTCTTCTCCCATTATGCGCAAAAGAGTAGCCGGCGCCATAACGAGGCACCAACATCTCCTTTTATGTCCGTGTAAATAAAAAAAACAAAGAAAGGAGAATTATTTTCCTTCGCCAGGACCGAAGATGAATAATTCCCGTCGCCACGCGGCAGGCGCCTGCTCGCTTACGGCCAACAAACAGCTAAACACGCACGATGTAGACTCTCCCAGGCTCCGCGGGAGCCGACGCATGCAGCCTCGGCACGAAGAATAACCGGGCGAACCTGTAAACGCATGCGCACGGGTCACTGGCGAAAGCTCGAACGGCCGGCTCTCCTCCGCGGCCATCAGTCGAGAGCAAGCAGAGAGGCGCCGACGGTCGAGGAAGAAGGATAATGATGCCACGGAAGGGATTTCTCTTCGCCAGCTGCAGGAAGGGCAGGATATGCCAGCGATCTACCGAGCCGCCTCGTTTATTATTTGCGCGCAAGCAGACAGCCGAGAGTATATAGGAGCCGAACGCCCGCTACACAGACGGCCGCGCAGCGACCACTGCGTAAACCAATGGCGCTCTTTCCGCGAACCGTTACCGCCTGGCGACTTTTCCGCCCCTTCTTAAATTGTCGCCTCGGCTTCCAAATATTTACAAAAAAAAAACGTCATTTTTAAAAGACGATGACAGAAGATGAAGCGCTTGTGACTTCAATAAATATACAATGCAGAGTTTTAATGATGTACTAGCGTAATGTGTACATGGCCAGCCCGACACCGGCTGCGCACGAACAGTATCTAAGTGGGGGGACGCTCCCTTATTGCTACTACGCATGCGCAGCAACGCACGGCTGGTCCCGTTTACGTGTACGGTAGCATGCATCCGCAGCGCTAGAGTTTACTGCGATTGACTTATACCCCTGTCACACGGGCATTTCGAGGGCCCTCGAACCGATAGTCTATCGACTCAAAGGCGATCGAGCGCTGCCACACGGGAAGTTTCAATGGCGATCGAGTCAACAGCCTATCGAGTCAACGGAGCAGCACGGAACTCCATCGAGATTTCGAGGGCCTTCGAGCGCCGCCCAAGGTTGCTAGCGTTGCTTCGAGCGGCGCCAAGCGCACTTTTGTACACGACACATTCATGGTACAAAAGCATGAACAAACATTATTCGCCTAGACTTTAATGCAAGCAGTCTGTACAATAATTCTAAAATTGTATCAGACTGGTTTTAAGCGCATTAATTTGGCGTTGCGGTCTTTGCGTTGTTTGCGTACTTCGCGTTGACAACATGGCGGCGCCCTGCCCGCCCGCTTCGCAGCGATAACAACTTCGTCGCTAATTCCTCAAAGCAATATCGTGTTCTAAGTTGTTCTATTCGCCTTCGATTTGCCCATTCTTACCCTCGCATAAAGTTTCAAGAGACAAATAGCTTTTGTTTTTCGGATATTAAGGCGACTTCCCATTTGTTAAGCCTAACGAAGCAGCGCTCCGACGCGGTTGGGCTGGCTTGGTTTTGATTCGTCTTGTATTAGAGTGGCTACAGCAGTGTCTGCATCTGTCCGTCACGTACGTGCAATTAAAAGGGTTTTAAACGACGTGCGCGTATGCGTGTATTTAAGCATTTCGTATACATTTATCAAATATTTTTGTTATTTTGTAAAATCTAAAGTAGCGATTGTGGCGCCACACAAGCGTAGCGTGAGACACGAGAACCATTTCAATGGCCATTGAGATTTGCCATGTGGCAGCGACACAACTCCTTCGAGTTCGATGGTGATTGAGAATCTCGAAGACCCTCGACTCGATCGGCATTGAAACTGGCCGTGTGACAGGGGTATTAGACAGGGTGCCTTGAAGCCGAATAAGTAAAATTAAGGGCGCGAACTTAGTGCATACGCACGTCCTCAGGCTCGTAGAATCCCTTCAACTGTACCCATTTTTTTTCCTTCTCCTGTCAGAGAACTGTCGATGATAAAATGACGAAGAAAAAAAAACATCAGCGGGAAAGAGGAAAAACTTTCACTCGCAACGCTCAGCAGTACAAACAGCACCTGAAGTTGTTTCACAATTTCAAAGAAAAAATGGCAAAAAAAATGAAAACGCACGACAATATCTCCAGAGGTATCCATGGAAACAGTGGAACGGGACCACCTTTACGTCCAGTACACCGGAGACTGCGCTCCAGCAAAGGGACGAGGAGGACCGAACATACCAATCAGACAGACAGACAGAACGGGGGAAAAAAGAGAAGCCAATCGCAAACGGACGGCGTGAATAAGTTGCCGTGAAAACGAGCGCGGTGTATCGCACAGCGACCAGCTTCCGCACCGGCGGCCGTGCCACGCTCGGAAAGACGACGGGTGGTCGTCAGTGCACTCTCGCCTACTCTCCGACCGCTTATATACATACGGCTGGTCTCCCATTCTCCTCCGTTTCTCCGCGGATTCGAGCTGCTCCGCCCCCGAAGGTCGCGACCCCTGGCGTTCCACGGAGGCCAAACTGGAAAGTCACTGCTCGGGGCAGTCCGAGAGCGAACGAAAACGATAGCCGAGGAAAGAAAAGGCAACATGCCTGGGTACCGCCGCTGCTGGCCATCAATCAAAAGTCGGAGAGGCCGCTTCCTTTGCCCGTCCATCGACGGGGGCGCGAACGCATGCCCTGCGTACATCATATGCACACGTTCTCCTGAGAGAGGAGCAAGCGGAGGCTAGCGGAGCTGCCCGGAACGAGAGAGGGAAAGAGGTCCCAGAAGAGCAAAACCAGGTAAAGGTGGTCCGAAAGCGAGCAAACAAAACAGCGGAGCGAAGGGCGGAGGAACCTTCCGTCGGCGGCAGGGGAGAGGAAAAACACACAAGCTCAGCTGGACCGCAAGAATGGAAGAGGAGGAAGGGGTGGACGCGAGCTGAACAGCACAAAGCGCGGAGGCAGGAAGAAAGGAAGCAAAAATCAAGAGAAGCGATGAGCACAGGGTTGCTTGCTGTGGCCGCCGGCAAGCGGCTACTTTGGTTTCCTCCTTCACTTACTTTTTTTTTTTTTCATTTCTTCGTTCGTTTCAGTCGGAACGGCCCACATGGCTTCTCCTCGCGAAGGCACGAAACTCCTTTTGCGGCGGCGGAGACGCATTTGGCGAGCCCAAGAAAAAGAGGAGCGCGCGGCGCTGCGTGACGGAAGGAGGACCAATCGTGACGCGAGTCGCGACCGCAGCGCGCTCGCAAGACATGAAAAGACAAACAACACAGCGCGCGTATCCTCGCGGAAACGGGAGGAAAGGTCAACGCGACGGCGTTGAGCCGCGCCACAACTGGCCACAACGGGTCGTCGACTCCAAGCCGGTGTGGCGGACTGTGTACACCTCGTCGACGCATAGACAGGCACAGGGCAACGGGCGCACACCGCAAGGTTCCACGCTGGGCTCGTGAAAAGAGCGGCTGTCCTCTCTTTCTGAGTGATCCGTGCGGCCCCCTGGCGGCGCGTGACACGACGGCCGATTCTGCGACCGGCCGCACAATGAGGATTACGGACGCCACGCAGTGCGAGGGCCTTCGCCGCTTGAGTCTACTTTTCAAGAAAGTCGGGAGAGGCACTGTCTGGGCCGCGCAGCTCGACAAGGGCACAAAGGGACACGGGAATGTCCGTGGCGTATTAAGGAAGACGCACGTTGCCGTGCTGTTCTTTAAGCACGCGCAGCCCCCCGAAACTATCTGCTCCCATCGTTTCTTCCTTGATTTTTTTTTTTAATTTATATGCCTCCCTCCCTGGCTACTGTAATTTTTCTCTTCGCGAGCAGCGCGTTTCGACTACTGAAGCCACAGGCGCTCCATAGAGCTAAGCCTCGATATGCATCTCAAGATCCGTTTTTCTATCTAACCTCGCATTAATTTCTTCAGGCCTCGCTGCCTCGATTAGAGGCCCTAGCTCTTCCGAGATGAACCGGAGCAGCATGCTTCAAGCCACGGGCCCAACTAGTACGGGTATGCTGGCATACCATCATGCCGTGGCACACGTTTCGGCCCCAAGTGTCCAAGCTCCCATTTCCGCGCGGCCGTAAGGATAAACAAAAAAAAAGTGAAAAGGCGAGAGGAAAGAAGACAATTGAAGCTTACGGGCGTCAAACAGAACCCCCGAAAGGAGCGAAAGCGACGGTCGCGCGGGAGGTCTCAATCCGACCTCCGCCAATTCGTGCCCAGAAGAGGCACGGGACGGTGCATCGGCCCCCGATACGCCACGCACGCTGCGTGTTTGCCACGAAAACAAAGAGGCACCAGCGAACGAGGAAAAGAAGGTGGAACGCTAGGAAGGAATAGGGGGGACGCATTCGTCCGGGAGGGGGGGGGGGAGGGGAGAGGAAAGCTCGTCCATAAACACACCGTAAGCGGGCCACGGCGCGGTTCGACCCCGTAGAGATCCCGTACAACAACGGCACACACACCGCGCGCACGACGGCGCCCGGTCTCGCCGCCACGCAGGGCTCTTCTTCCGAGAGACAAGGATGTGGAGGAGGAGGAGGGAAGTGGAGGCAGCTGCACGCGCGGTTCCGCGCTTGTTTTCCGCCTCGGATGCATCCCCTCTCTTCCCCTTTGTGCACCTTCCACGGCGAAGCCCGCACCGTGCATGCACACACACAAACATCCTCCTCTTCCTTGTCCAAGAAGGAGACCGCACCTCGGCGGCCTTATGCGCGGGGGCCTTTTTTCCTCTTATAGCGCACGCTGCTTTATTTCTCCGAGCCGGGTTCGGGCCACCCCTTTGTGAAGGTACTGCAAGAACGCTCTCCGGGCACGCACGAGCCCGCGGGGGGAAAGAGAGGCGCGCCGCTGTAGCTGCATAGCCCCGATCGGCAACGGCTATGCCTTCTCCGATCTCGATGCGCCACGGCTGCGGATGATTTACGTGATCCGCCGTGCCTAGTCTGGCAGTGCTGTGCGTAGCCTCTCACTCGCTCGCGTGTGCGCTGCGAGCGGTATTGCCCGCTAACGGGACCTCGTAGTATATATAGTATAATAGAGTGTAGTGAACTGCGCGTGTACGATCAGATCTCGGTGGAGAGAGGCTTTATTTTAGAGCGCAGCTTTCACGCGCCCGGTCCTCGATTCTGCGTGGTAGTCGTGGGCGTTGTCGGCGTAACACGCCACCTGACAGCCTTCGCAGGCAGTGGCACAGAGAAACGCTATTGTCGTTCTTAACTGTTCGTTGTAATATATCCCAGAAGAACACAGCATCAATGCACAGAATAAAGCAATGGTCAATTGTCTCTGGTGTACCGCACAGGCGGCAGTTCACCGACCGTGGCGCAAGAACAGCATGAAGCCATGCTGAAGCATGAAGCCATGCCTTCACAGACAGCGTGGATGTGTGCAGTTTAAAGAATGTTTTTTTCGCTTCCTTTACGGCGCGGTTCAGGTGTCCGCCGATATATGAGGCAGATACTGTGCCATTTCCTTTCCCTAAAAAACCAATTATTATTATCAACAGCCAGAGCGGAGGAATGGATAATCACCTGCCAGGGGAAGATACCGGAGGGTGGCTATAGAAAACGTAACAGGCCTCCTGGCAGCCCGAAGGGTGGCAATTACATGAGCAAAATACCCTTCCTAGCATAACCTGTGTACCTGCATACGTACAGTAGAAAATCGCAGCAAAAAATTAAACCAAAATATGTGAAGGGCTGCGCTCAACTTTCGCATTGTCGACTATCGTAATCGTCTGCCATTTTTTTTTTCTTTTTCATTCGAGCAACGCAAGTTGCTATACTAGCTGACACTGCCGAAATATTTCATTCAACACGTTGCAGAACAAGTTCTTAGAATTCCCATTTCGGCCACCGAATAACAACCGCCCCGTAACAACACTCACCCGCGGACACGTCGCTCGATTTCTCGAAACTCTCGATTCTTCGAAACAGTGATGCGGCTACATTCAGTTGGCCTGTTGCCTCGATACATAACTACGCGAAGACGGTATATGAGAACGGAGGCGAGCGTTAGTGATGAATGAATTTTATCCAACGCGAAGCGTTCCCGCAGGGCCGTCATGCTCTTTCCATTATTCGCTTCAATCAACAAAAAAGAACGATGTCCCTCGATGTGTTACCGAACGTAGCAAATGCTCGTTGCAGCGAAATCAGTTTCTGCTTCGGAGGATTCCGCGCGGCTAGCGGGACTAAGATATCATCACTGAGCTTCATACTTCCCACTATCACCAAATTAACGATGCACATGCTTCGTTATAAACCTGTCTCACAATATTAGGCGCGCTTTTGCGTGCTTAGCGACTCTACATGCACGGCGCCCACGGGCCGGCCTTGCCGCTGCGGTGGAATAGAAACCGAAATTATTGAATGGGGATGACAAACACAGTGCCGTATTCTTCCCTCGCGTACATTTTCCTAGTGAACTCTTCTTTTCGTAGCACAGTGCGATAGGTGCCCACGTATCACGGTTAATTGTTCAGAGCCCAATTAAGGAACCTGCAAGAAGTCAGAGAAGATAAATGTGCAGATCTACCACAATCTATTAGAAGTAAGCACACGCCACAGGTGAAATTTAACAAGGTGACCATGCGGGCCAGGTGGCGTGAATCGAACAAACTGTTACCAGCAAACAAACATGGATCACCAGAAGAAGGAGTACACGGGACAGCGCTGTCCCGTGTACTCCTTCTGGCGATCCCGTCTACTCGCTGGTACCAATATATTCGATTAAGCATACGTGATTCTTTCTTCTACGAATCGGTAAAAAAGTAGTGTTTTCCCGTCGCCATCACTCAAGACTACATACTGCAGTCAGGGCACTGCCATGATTACCTGGCCGAGGCCTAAGGAAAAAGCGGTCGGGCATTAACATTTCGGAGTGCGTTCGGCCGCCCTGAGTTCGAAATGAACCCGGGGCCCTGCACCGCAGCTTGTCTCAGACTGGCGAAGAGAAGAGGCGTAGCCATGACATATAAAATTAATTGATTAGCCCTGCATCACGCATGACCGAGAGGCCAAGCCCTAAAGCCGTGCTCGGTGTACCAGGCTACGCAAAGGCGCACACATGGTCCGCGCACCGGCATCCAAGAAGCAATAATAATAATAATAATTGGTTTTGGGGGAAAGGAAGTGGCGCAGTATCTGCCTCATATATCGTTGGACACCTGAACCGCGCTGTAAGGGAAGTGATAAAGGATGGAGTGAAAGAAGAAAGAGGTGCCGTAGTGGAGGGCTCCGGAATAATTTCGACCACCTTTAACGTGTACTGACATCGCACAGCACTCGGGCGCCTTACGATGTCAGTGCACGTTAAAGATCCCCACGATGTTTCTGCGGGAACGATGCTTGCTCGAACACTGGGAGGCGAAGCATGCTCGGCGCTCATCCCCTCGCACTTTGTACACGCGGTCGTCTGCCGTCAGCGTGCGACCCAGATGTCCACTGACCAGTGGCCGCGGCACGAAAATGGTCCATTGTGTGCGCACGGGCGTCTTCGCGCTCTGTCCAGCCGTTATGCACACACCCAGACGTGCAGATTGAGATGCGTAGCGGCGGACGTCTTCTTCTGGCCCGTCGACACCGCCCCACCGAGGGAGCGAGCATGAGCAAGTCGTTGTGAATAATCCACTGACCCTGAGCACGCCTGAACTGCGCATGATTTGTACGTCTCTACACGTCGACAGTGTGCGCATCTTGTGCAAGATTATGAGCAGGTAGTTGGTTTGTGCGGAACTCTATGCAGTGCGATTTATTATCAGATATGTGGTATACCTGAAGTTCAATCTACCGATTTTAATCATCGTATTACGTGGGAAGTGGTAGCCGATTTCAACTACGGATGTCAGCATCTCCTTCGATCCCGCCTAAATAAACGAAAATGAAAAGAAAACGCGCTCCAGCACCCTTAGGGGCGAGAAAATGGGCGGCTAGTTGTAGTAAAAAAAGAAGAAAAAAGCACAAAACGAAACAAATAACGCGCAAGTTTCGCCGCTGCAACACCCAAACGTTTTGATGAAACAGCTCGGAGCAAGAGAAGGGAGTCGCCTCTGCGAGACATCGACAGCAAATAAACTGCAGTGGCGCAGAGGTGCGCACACATCCACGCAGACACAAACGAGAGATGGAGGCTGTACCAGCATCCGCAACCCGAAAAACGTGAGCGCCTTTTTTCCGCACTGGGCAAACCAGCAGCCCTCGGGAGCCGGATTATCGAACCAAGCCGGAGTAAGAGAAATTGTAGAGCAAAACCTTGCACCGCTTCGATGCAGCGTATAGGCGCGGTTTAGGATCGAACGCTACTGCCGGGCAGCTCTGAATTTAGTTTTTTAATTTGTAATACGAAGCACAGAACACGGGCAGCCACTGCGAGCGAGGTCAGGACGGAGGAGGTGCGGCCACAGGACGAGCGCCGACCCAGGAGTACAATGGGGCAGACGTCGATCCGCCCGCCGATCGAGGCGGCGGTGGACAGGGAAGCCCGAGGCGCCATCGATCAAGCCACGTAACGACGCCGCACAGGGGGAGAGGGGAGGCCAGTCGCACCTTTCCAGCGCCCGTCAACCAACGAACCGAGAGGAAAGGCGCAGCAGGAGCGGTCGTCGGTGGGCCAGCCAGGGTACGGAGAGAGAGCCATAGGCCGATTAGGAACGGTTGCCACTGCCAGCGAGCAGCAGCAACGCCGACCACAGCGCTCATACAGCCCATCGGTCTTGTGTGGCGGCGGCTCTGCCCTTTGCAACAAACTGGCGAGGCCACAGCGGCATACAGTAAAGCGCGTCGGTTAACCCAGTTCTCTGGTGGCCGCGTCTGCGCCAGTTTTCGACCGGCTGCGGCGGAGGCCGGTGCGTAACCACCGCTGCCGACGCCGCCTGCGAGCCATGCGCGCGGACAGGTAAAACCACTTCGTCCTCGGTCGATGTCGGAAGACCCACGCGCCAACTCCGCGCCCTGACAATCTGGATGGCGCGGTGGGTCGAAAGAGGTGACGGCCACAGTTTGGCGACGACGCATTTCGAAGAACGTGCAGTGGTGCGTGTCCTGGAAAACGCGCACAGTCGAACCGTGCAATGACGAGAACTCCGTTTCTTCCCTGAGAGAGGGAGACTCGTTTGGGGGATAGCGCAGAGCAAGCCCTCTGGTAAATCTTGCGCCTGGTTACAACTAGAAAAAGCCTTCATCCTCGACTCAACTCAGCTGACGACGATGACGAAATATTTCTCGGCGAGGAGTGTACTGCCAAAAACAGGGACGCGAAAGATTTCGAACAAGCCAGTCGCGCAAATGAAGCGCTGGCTCTTTGCCGGCAGCTAGCGGACACCTCAACAGTGCTGTGAAATTAAAATTGCTTCTGAGGGAAGGAAATGGCGCAGTAACTGTCTCACGTCATGGTGCACAGCTCAACCAGGCCGTAAGGAAAGGGAGGAAGGCGGGAGTGAAAGAAGAAAGATATGCCTAATTGGACTAACATGGACAATTGAGCGAGTTGGTACATCATTTTAAAACTTTCGGAAGCGCTGCTACAGGGAACACCAAGAGAAAGAAAACGAAAGAAAACGAAGGACAAGCGCTTGTCCTTTGTTTTCTTTCTCTTGGTGTACCCTGTAGCAGCGCTTTCGAAAGTTTTAAAATGCCGAATTGGAGGGTTCCGATTTCGAACATCTGGGATTCTTTGACTCGCACTGACGTCGGTCAGCACAAGGGCATCCTTAGCGCTTTGCCTCCATCGAAACACGGCCGGCACGGCGCGTATAGAGCGCTTCAGCATAACGCCCCTCAATTGGCACAGTGCTTTCCACGTGTCATCAGTTTCCGCAACGTGCATGCTGCGGGACAGCAGGTACGGCCCTGCTTCCGCGCGACGCGGGTCACCATTGCGGCGGATCGTCAGCGCTCATCTAGGCACTAAATAGGATAAGGATAGCTTGCGGGAAAGAGAAGCGGCTGGCAATCTAAAACTGCATTTCTGAAATGCTGTCAATGCAGACTAAAAAGCTTTCGGCGCTGTCCTGTGTTCCTCGCGTCATTCAGCAGTCGCATGTGATGGCGCAGTCTTTCTCTTCCCCTTTACGTGATGAGGGCGGAATTTGCACAAGCGCGTGCGGGAACCATGGTACGACACGCGGGGAAGGTCGCGACAAAAGGCCACGAAGGAATCTCTTCCGGATTCATTCAACCGCCTTGCCTCCTACTCTCCCCTTTGCACCCCCCCCCCCCTTTTCCTATCCCGCGATAGAGTATCTCACCGTCCCTTGCATGTTCGCAGGATTGCGTGGTCTTGGGTAACACTCAGCAAGCAGCGTAAGTAGCACGGCTTTTGCCATGTAGTATCGCAGAGCCGCCGTACACCACGAACCTCCAGTTCTGCTTTCACTCCGAAGCTGAGGGGTCCGCTATCGACACAGCCTCGCTATAGTTCAGGCCTAGTGAGTGCAAAAATGAACAGAAGAAAGGTAAGAAGCAAAGGTCGGCAAAACATCTGAATAAAGCGAGGGGTCGCATAAATTATTGCCAACCAACTGAAAAAGCCTAGCAACTCAAAGAAGAGACGAGGAAAAGGAAATGACGGGGCCACTCTAAACCGCCCTTACGTGAAGACACACCATGCCGTTAAACACTGGGCAAACACGAGCGCAAGCAGGAAATAACGTAAGGAAGCACATAACCAAGCACGCACTAAAAAAAGGCTAAAGGTGCGCTAACCAAAGCTAACAGTTGGCACTCATTCTAATGAATGGGCTCAGAAAGGTTGTTAACGCAATATTTAAGGCCCTTCCTGCTAATGCAGAAAGCGCTCAGCACATCCACAGCAGCCGAAATCATACCTTTGTCCCAGAATTTCGGTTAAGCTTTGAAAGACGATGTGAATGGGAGCAATAGCACTATCTGCAGTTGATGCTCGCGACTGCAGTCTTCTAAATAGCAGCCTGTTGGGTCAACGTAGTGAGCCAAACTTTATGCAAGTCCCATCCTTGGCGATCATAAGCTACGGGCTACTATTCTTCCGTGCGTACGGCAGGCAAGATTGTTTGCATAGTGCACAACAGACTTCTGACACTTTCGCTTAATGCTCTGCGCACCGTTTCATTGTATTAAAACGCACGGCGTGTTCTCCAGTACAAGAATTGAGAGTAGCCACCAGTAAACCATCGCTTCCCTCTCCCTGCTTCACGCTAGGGAATTTCTTGCACCGGAAAAGCACCACGGAAACGGTGCTTCCTACCGCGAACGCCACACCAGCACGATTTCATAACTGACACAATCGCGACAAACTCCCTCTTGAGGAAAAGCGAACAGGCATCGCCATCGACCAGAGGCTCCTCTGAACGGGCTGGAGAAAGACAATGACTCCGGAACAATGGGAATCGGGAGACGGCGCACTGAAAAGCGATAAGCGCCGCCCACACGCACGAGTGGTCCTGAAGCCGAGACACAGAATTTCACTTCGACTGCAGCGCTGATCTGGCTGCGTTGCAAATGGGGATCGCAAGCGTCAAACAAGGCGCAATCGACGGCCCCTACTCCATCCAGTCTGTCAGCATTCCTAGACCAAGGCTGCAGGCAACCACATTATACACAAAGTATAAGCTTGCTTATAGGGCCCGCCCAGTTAGGCGTGTCTTCGCGTTGAGCCCTCACTAGGCACTTTTCCTTTAGTTAACACATCCTTCTGTTCGCAAAGTCCCCTGCCCATCCCGGCTGAGTCGGTTGCACATTACGAAGCGAATGGCGTCAGTGACACTGTGCCAGCCCTACCACAAGCGAAATATGCACGGACTGACTGACTCACAACTATTGATTGATTAGCGTGCACTGACATCGCGAAGTATACAGGCCTCAAGAATTTCGCCTCCATCGAAATTCGACCGCCACGGCCGAGATCGAACCCGCGTCTTTCGGGTCAGCAGCCGAGCGCCGTAAGCACTGAGCCACCGCGGCGGCTGTGCGTTTGGAGGCGAAACACAAAAGGCACCCGTGTGCTGTGCGATGTCAGTGCACGCTAAATATTCCCAGGTGGCCGAATTCATGCCAGGGCCCTCCACTGCGGCACCTCTTTGTCTTTCGTCTTTCACTCCCACCTTCCTTCCTTCTCTTACGGCGTGGTTGAGGTGTCCACCTAGAAGTGAGAAAGTTACCGCACCTTTCATTTCCTAATAACCAATCAACCAGTCACGTTAACAACCCCGAGTGTGCTAAATTAATTCAGAGCCCTCCACTACGCCGCCCCTGAAAGCTGATGTATCGCTTCGGAACGTTAAAGCCTACAATTCAATTTTTTAGATCAGCCCAGTATTTTCGTATCGTACAGAAAGATCTTGCGGGACCAAGCATAAAGCCAAGCATTGTGCGAACAAATCTCGCGCAAGCACTTGACAAACAGTGGACACACAAAGTGAGCGCCAGTGAGGAACACTTTATATCGCTTTTCAACCGTAGCATACTAAATCGAGGAATAGCGGTGTAAAGGCGAACGCGCCGCGGTGGTCAGTGGTTAGGGCGCTCGGCTACTGAGCCGGAGTTCCCGAGTTCGAACCCGGCCGCGTTCCATCGAAACGCAAAAGGCGGCCGCGCGCTGTGCGATGTCACTGCACGTTAAAGATCCCAAGGTGGTCGAAATTATTCCGGTGATCACTACGGCAACTCTTTCTTCGCTCCCTACTTTATCCCTTCCCTTACGGCGCGGTTCAGGTGTCCACCTAGATGTGACACACACACACTGCGCCATTTCCTTTCGTCAAAAACCATTTAATTTGTTTATAAAGGCGAGATTAAGCGTCATGCTGTGACCATTGTGCAGGGCAAACTTCATAAACATCACTTAGGAGATGGGTTCCGTTGCGCACAAAAAGAAAAGGAAAACGGTAATGTAAAAGAGGTCAAAAGGCGCGGACGCGGTTCACGTGCACAAGCGCCCGTGCACCTGCCTCGCGTCTGTTCGCATGCCAGATGCGAAGCGCGCGAACCGGCAGCGCTTGCGCCAGCCCGGGCGCTATTACGATAAAATTACCCGCGAATTACAGATCGTGATACGGTTGCTAACGTCTGGAGCAGTCGCCCACCCAGTGTAGACGTAGGTACCTACAAACCCTTGAGAACTGGATCTCTGTGCAATGCACAAAACACGGTTCGCTGCATAAATACTGAACGCAGCCAAGCTACGCACACGGAAGACCACGATCGCCAGCAAATACTTTTGTCGCAGGCCGATCTACATCGCAAACTGGCAGATTCCGAGACTACGGCAACCAGTCACTGTAATTAAGAGCGGAGGTGCTCCGTGCGAGCTTTGAATGCACCAAAATAACGATCTGAGGATACAACACGTGCGCCAAAAGGTGTACCACACTTACCAGCGAGACGTCGGGCGTCGGAGGTGGAGGTAAGTGGCACGCCGGTTACAATCGATGCGTTAAAGCTGCCGACGAGTGGAAACGTCAAGTGAAGAGGAATTCTTCGCGCGCCCGTAATCCGAGGCGGTGCGCGTCCAGAGACACCCGCGCCACGCACACACTCGCCCTCCGGAGAGAGGCGCAGGGAGCCGTACAGAGCGAGGCTCTCACAAAATTCTCCAAGTGGAGGCGACGGGCGCGAAGATCAGACGAAATCCAGAGCACGCTCCGTCGCTCCAAACAACGACGCCGTCCGGTCGCCAGCGACCATTTTGAAGCTCGCGGACGGACGCCGCGTCTCCGGCGGTCGTCGGGCGCGCTGCCAACCGTTCGCTCAACCACTTGTTTGCATCCTCCGAGTTTGAGCCCTACTGTCGGTTCAAACGCTGGCAAGACGCCGGGGGCATCGCACCGACACGCACACAAACCACAAATGCGACAACCGGCAGCAGCACTCCAGCACCGTTCCAACGCGAGCGCTCCGGCCTCCGCACTCCGGTTCCCGGTCGCCCGTCTCTCGCTGCCGGCGACGCTGCATTTCGCGTTCTTTTCCACAGGCGGCGCGCACATCGCAAGCGATGCCGCTGCTCTCATTGGATGCCGCGTTCCGGCTTTGCTTTGCACTCTCCTCGAGAGAGGAACGCCTCCTCGCTTTTGCGCTTGGTGCATTGAGGAGAATAAAGCCTACAGGAGCCGTCAGACGTGCTATGCCGGAAAGGAGGTTGTTTCGGCATCGGAACCGCGATTTTCAGCAGCGAAAAGGCCATATGGAGGGAGCCTGATTTATGACAGGATTTGCTCTAACCCGACGTCCGTGCCCCTCTGCTTCCCTTATTTTTTTCTCCGATTTCTTAGTAAACGACGCGCTCTTCTCACATATGGTGGCACTCGTGCACGTTCGGTCAGTGGTTGATTTATGCCCTTCTGCCGCCCTGTCCGACAATTTCTCAGGACTTGGGTGCTGACAGGGTGATAAATTACGGGCTATGCTGGAGGAGAAAATTATTATAATGATATTATTAAAGCCGGTTTACGGGCCCGCTCCGGGATACGAGACCGTATAACTTTTGCCCAGACTGCGTGACAAATGCGGGTTCTCGCAGCTTGCTGCTGCTCCCCAAGCCTTTCGGGAAATGGGCGTGTCTCGAGATTTGGTTGCAGTCGTAAACAACCCAAATCTCTGCTGAATCCCTGCACTGCACGTCACGTAACGGGGTATACAATCCGTGCAGATTATTCTCTGCAAGGAACTAGGATTTCTAAAACGTACAACAGCTAGCGTTGTTTGCGCACACGGGCAAATACACTACTGCGCTTGATACTGCGTTGCGTTGCGCTTGAAAATCTTCACGGGCATGAAAGACCCAGCTCGACTGCACCGGTTTTCCTGAAAAAAATCATTGAAAAGCAAGGGTGCCAAAATATTTCATTCGGCACGCAACCAGCTCCCCAGGAAGTGATGAAAACGGACTGTGCGCTCCTTGTAAGAATTCCGGAGGGTTGCAATCTACGCCGCGAGCACGAAAGTGTCTCCCACTTTATTGCCTCTTCCGCACCACGCAAGGAATTTATCCAGGAGGCATAAAAGGGCACAGCGCTTAGTGCTGTTTCAGGTGACATTATTTTCGCGACGTTCATGCACACGCTAACTTCCGTTTCAAGTTTTGTTTTTGCAACAGAAGGCTTGCATGTAATGTTGAGGTACCGGTTAGCCTCTAATAACGCAAGAACCCAAACCAACTTCAATAGGAGCTACAGAGATAAGTATATCTGCATGAAAGGAGGGCGCCTGTTCGAAGCACGATGCTTTTATGCACATATTTAAGCAGTGTCTTTCGCACCGTTTGCGTGATGTGCAGTGCCCAGACGCAGTTCGCACTGCGTGGCACCAGCGAGGCCCCACAGCGCAGCCACATGTCTCCAGTGTAGTTATTCGGCAGGGGCCAACCGCCAGGAACCCTAGTTCCGTCTATGAAACATCAACGGATTAAGAGGTGCCTTTTTTTATTCGCGAACAAAGCACCGCGGCTAGTCCGGAACCATAGGCACGACTATGGTTACTTGGGCGAGTGGGTTTACGTCTTTCGCTGACACTGCCTTCTTTCATCTATCTCCTCAGTGGCGCACGGTTCACACTGCGCCGCGAGCACCGTGAGAGCTTGTGATGGCAGCTTATACTCACAAAATGAGTGTTTTGAGAAGCAGTATAGCTTGTTTATATTCATGCCAGGTACAAAACACTCAAGTATATACCAGGTCGACCTTCTCATAACGCTTCTGCTTGCGTACACCCAGTTCACGTGCACAGTTTTCAAAAGCAACAAAGGTGTACCTCCCATAGACAGGATTTTAAGCCTTATAGGCCGTTATTTCCTAACGCAGTACATAGGGTAAGAATATTACGTCGCACTGCGACGCCAGTAATGAGCTAGTCCAAAAGGCAGGAGGGATGCTCGAAGGCAGAGCAACTTGGGCCGGCGCCTCGTCTTTCGTCTCGTTATCCGCATGGAGGCTGCTCCGTAGAACTTGCCACCGTGGTTGTCTTGTGGAAAAGCTTGCTTGCAAAACAATATCTCGATTATTTTGTTACAATTGTATAAATAATTTCTTAAAGAAAATAGGAGAGCTGCAAAATACATTGAAAAAAGATTCACCACATTCTGCCGCCGTACATGACGGGCCGGAAATTATTGGAACAATCAAACAAGAGCACGGTCAAGTTATGCACTTATGTTTTGATATCGACAGGGAAAGACGCAATAGCTGCCGTATTATGCTCACCAGAGAAGCTTGATTTCAAAATTTTGCACGTACTGCCCGATAAGGGCAAGTCGGAGGCCAGCATATCACGTGTAAGTGGCTCAGTGAAACTGGCAACAGAAGCGCTCCAACTCTAACGTGTGTCCTTGACATCGGCATGTCCGCTCGACTCTGCCGAAGTTGCAAGTGCGTGTTCTCGGACTTGTCTAAGGACTATAGACACCTAGGTTTTGGGTGTGTGTTTTCTTTTTTGTAATGACGCGTAAGGCGTTATTATGCATGGATTCCTACCTGGTATTCTCCTGAGACCACTAAATAATTTATTACCGCATTTCTTTCTCGCGCTGTTCCGGTTTCGATTTCAACAGCCGAGTGAGCACTGTGACGTAAACATGTGCTTACAGGTCACGTGATACATGAAAAAACTTCAATATAATCGGTGCTTCTACATTCGTTTTAATTCGGGCTCTTGAGGAAGCCTGGCTTCAGCACTGTGGCGAATTAAAACGATGGAGCGCAGATTATATGGACGTTTTTCTATGCCTCACGTGACACAAAAGCACTCTTTGACGTCACAGCAGTCGCTCGGCTGTTGAAGCCGAAACTGAAACAGCATTATAAAATAAATTGATTATAAAATATTTAGCGCTCGTAGGCGAATATCACGGGGTGATTCATACCTAGTAGTGTCTTCCGCACCGTTGCAGAGAATAAAGTGACGCCATCATTCAATTACCAATTGGGTTGATACATCGATTTACTATGGGGGCCGCCATCTTGAATTCTTCGGACTTGGACCATTTCACGCCGACGAGAGGTGGTAGCAGACCCCAAGAAATCGAGAAATGTGATGAGTAAGAGCTAACAACGCTCTTAAAGGGGCTCTGATACACCTTCCGAGGAGACGACATGAACTCGCTCGATCACTGCATTGTGTTGTCATGAACACCTGAGTCAAATAATACACTTCTACACGCAGCAGAGAACCTACAATCATGCTCGAAAGTTGGCGAGCCCTACCCGGCGACTTTTTCATGCTCGCCCCCTCCTCCGTCGCTCGCATCTACGTATGAATGTTGAGAGGTGGCTACTGGCTAGATTCTTTCAGACGTCGGGCAGCTACCGTGATCGCGGCCAATAAGCCGCATAGCCCCGGCGGGTCAGGAAGCTCTCCGCCAGAGGTGGGTTCGGCGGAGGAGCGCCGACCTTCCAACGTGCAAAAAGTGACGAGAGGAGCGGGAAAAGCGCGAAGACGCTGAAATTCAAATTTTGACTACATATAACTCTGTTTCTAGAAAGCGCATTAAAAGATCTTTCTTGGGCAATATTCGTGAAGCGGCGTGCTTTAACATTTCAGGTATACCGCAACTTTATTAGAGCTCTTTCAGAGCCCCTTTAACGCACCTACTCCAAAACTGCATTAAGAGGCAGAAAAGAGGAAGCTTTACTGGCATTGAAGGGTGGAGACCCCGGCCGGCAATGTCGCTCTGACCTGCAACTTCACTCTGGGGTATGGACAAGAGGAGGGAGAGATAGTGAGGGAGAGGAAGCAGGAGATGCTATGATGCCGTAATATGATGAGCTGCAGGCACGTAACTATAATAATAATAATAATAATAATAATAATAATAATAATAATAATAATAATAATAATAATAATAATAATAATAATAATAATAATAATAATAATAATAGTTGGCTTTGGGGGAAAGGAAATGGCGCAGTATCTGTCTCATATATCGTTGGACACCTGAACCGCGCCGTAAGGGAAGGGATAAAGGAGGGAGTGAAAGCAGAAAGGAAGGAAGAGGTGCCGTAGTGGAGGGCTCCGGAATAATTTCGACCACCTGGGGATCTTTAACGTGCACTGACATCGCACAGCACACGGGCGCCTTAGCGTTTTTCCTCCATAAAAACGCAGCCGCCGCGGTCAGGTTCGATCCCGGGAACTCTGGATGAGTAGTCGAGCGCCCTAACCACTGAGCCAACGCGGCGGGGCACACGTAACTATATTTTTTTTTTTCCGTAAGGGGCCCAAGACACTTTTTTTTGTATCGGGAATTTTAGGAGGCGGAGCATTTGCGGTGCGCTGTCAACGAGACACTTCTGGGAGGATAGGGGGAGGGGATGATCTTGATTTGTGGAGAGAGGGGGAAGGGGCGGACACCCTGAGGCCCCCTCTTGAATACGTGCCTGTAATCAACTACATTCGCATACGCCTTCGTGGCTATAGTCCGCCTGTCACTATAGTCAACCACGGTGTATGTAAATCGTGCCATTTTGTCAACAAGATTATGTCCCTCTTGAGTTTTCAATAATCAATGGGTCTAAGTCTTACAGGGAAGTGTGTATGCGCGAGAAAAAAAATCACCACCTGAAATTTTCGCAGCGTTCGCATGGAATAACCGTTTGTCATTTTAAACAGATTTGTGTAGCCGATCGAACAGAAACTAGAATTTCGGCTGTTTATACAGCAATCGAATATGCTGTCTACGCTTCGAATTGTGGCATGTATAATAATAATTATAAACACCTTTATTTTCAGACAACATATATTTTTTCTTTAAGACAGGTCTACCAAAGCCATTTAGGCTTGTAAGGAAGTACTCGGCAGTCGGTGAATGACCAATATATTGAAAAACAAGAGTGACAAAGCAAGAAAACAAAGATAAACCTTAATATGAAAAGCAAACAAGAAAAATAAAACAGATTAAATAACCGACATATAGGTTTTTAAGAAGTTCCTTAATTGGGACAGCGAAGAAACTGAAAAGATCGAATCAGGCAGAGAGTTAAAAATTTTGGGTATGTAATAATTACGAGTGAAGTGGCCATAATGAGTGTAGCAGCGAGGTACCGTAAAATGGGCGTGCTGTCGGAAAGGACGAACAGGAATGAAAGGAACCAAAAATTCACTCTCCCAAAAGTGAGCACGAATAACTACATGATGGAAGAGGGCATCAAAAGAGGGCAGCTGTAAAACGAAAATAAATTGCAGTCAGGTGAAACGTCCATGTTGCATGCCACGGATCGAAGGATGTTCCTTCGTATAGCATTTAATTTCATTCACCATGTCTTTGAGCAGTGATAATACACAGTGACTCCATATCTGAGGATACCATAAATAAGAGCATGTGCAATAAGCTTGCGAGTCAGAAAAGGTAATAAATATCGAACTTTGTATAGTACACATGATAAACCACGAAGCTTGTTACATAATATGGTAAGATGACTGTTCCAAGACACATATCTGTCAAAAAGTATACCAAGGTACTTGACACTATTTGAAAAATTAATAGGAATGCAACAACAACTAAGACAATGCGAAGAATGTGAAAACAATGTTTCAACAAAGGAAATCTTTTTATGGGGATTATGAAAACAAATGAGTTTAGTTTTTTGTTGATTAATTGAAATAGAATTATTTAAGAACCGGTACATAACATGCACCACATCTGTTCTAAGAGCCTCCATGGCCAGAGGCAGCTAAGCATTTGTTGACAACAATAGCGTGTCAGCGGCGTATTGAAAAATGTAACATTTTGTTACACCATTTAATCAATCATTTTCAAACAAATTGAAAAGCAAAGGCGATAAAACAGAGCCCCGTGGAACACCTGCCGACAAAAATGATTCAGAACTTCGATGCCCACTTACTTCAACAACTTGAGCCCGATTAGAAAAATAGTCTTTCAGCAAAGCATTAAAAGGACCCCTAAACCCTATGACATCAAGTTCTTCTAGCAGAAGGTCATGCCGAACACAATCGAAAGGTATGTTAGCGTCCAAAAACAAACCACACGCGAATTTGTTGTCATCAAAACTTGAGTAAATAGTACCAGTAAAACTTTCTAATAACCCTTTACCTTCAATTAAACCAAACTGCTCCTCTGATAGGATATTATTCGTGAAAACAAAACTGTACATAACTCGAAATGGGTGCTTATCAAGAATCTGCGCAATCGCAGGTAGAATTGAAATACGCCTGTAATTTTCAACAGCCTTTAAAGAGCCACTTTTATGTAATGGCTTAACTATGGAAACTTTTAAATTGTGTGGAATGAAGCATTCAGTAATAAAACTGTTCAACATAAAAAGAAGTACCGACTGCAATTTCGTGAAATTATGTTGGAGGTCACTCATTCTGATATTGTCAATACCCGCAGCTTTCTTCGAAATGAAGCTAAAGATTATGCTATGAAGATCCTGGGGTGGAATCGAGGCGAGAAAAGCTGAAGAAGCTGTGCAATATAAAGACCGTGGAACGTCCTAGTGGGATAAAGGAAACTGATGATGTTTGCTTAGTTCATGCATGGTTTGGAGAAATTGTTATTGTGCATTGTACTTTCACACTGAGGCCCGAAAAATGAGCCTGACTAAAACGTCAACGGTGCCGGAATCACCGTCAGTCCAGCGTTACTCATGAGTGCAACACAGTATGATGTAGTGCAAGATAGTATGAGTCAGGCACCTCGACCGGCGTTTAGAGCGCTGACACCGGATATGGCTGACGTGACGACGTTACGGGTGAAGGAATTAATGTAGAGTAGAGTAGAGAATGTAGAGTTTAACATCAAAGCATCAAAAGCGAAACCAGGGCTCTAAGGAGCGTCGTTGTAGAGTGCTTCGGATTAATTTAGACCACTTACATAGCAAGCACTCTGGCGTTTTTGTATTTCGCCTTCATCTAAATGCAGCCGTTGCGGCCGGCATTCGAACCTGCGAACTTGTGATCAGCACTAGGACGCCAAGCCACTGAGCCTCCAGTAAAGGATGTACAGGGCCCACCGATTTCGGGTAAAACCAGATTTTACCAGATACTCGTCCCCCGAACAGATTTCTCAAATATTGAGTTAAACCCGATTTCTATCTGGAAATGCGCCATCTGGAGAACGTATGCGCTTTCCATTGCGCAAATCTGTAAACATGACACGGAAATTATAGGAGATATCTACTTGTACCAGAGGAATGTTGTCGGTTAGTTGGTGACATTAAGCCTTTCTCTTCCTTTGCTATTCATGGGCGGCTTGATCTGAGAATAAGCTCTAAAAAGCAAGTTTTAGATGTGAGAGGCCAAAATACGGCTACCGACCAGGCGTCGTATTGCTATTATTGCATGTACCATGCGCTATATCTACGCTAACAACGACTTGCGCCAAAGTTCTTGCGTGTTTAAAACGCACCCTGTGTTGTTGAATTAATGTTTCCGAAGTGTACAAGGTAGGCAGGTCTTGCACGGATGCGGAAGTGCTGAATGAGACATTGGTAATGTACGTGACGAAACCGTTTGGTCAGTGGATTTGGCCAACAGTTCGTTGTTTAATCTGCATTTTCCTACGTTTGTGAGGTGACAAGGAATAGATAGGAAATGCTTAATATGTCCCGAATAAGAACAAGCCCCTGTATTAAAATGACTTTTGCTGCAAAAAATAAAATAAAAACCCATTATCTGATTGCTCAATAGCCCGACTTATATCCGAATTCGAGGTCAAAAAATATATCCCCCCATTCATCCCTCAAATTCCTGAAAAATACACAGCGCGGAAACGAAGGCCCCTACCAGTATAACATACAGCATTTGCATTTGCAGACTGGGGATATTTGGAGCGTATCTCGCAGTAGAGACACTCGTTGCTATAAATTATTTGCTGCAAGCGATTGCGATCTGCTACTGCGGTCATCGAGGGTCATCAAATTCTCTGCGATCAGAGAAGTCCCAACAAGGGACCGTGTTTCGTCACAGCTGCTTTCCCGCTTCGATTCTTACTATTTTCCATTGGGATAGATCGCTGCCGACAGTAATGCCCGCTTCGATTGCTAGCCAGCAGTCTCTATCGCCCTATCGCCGGCTGTGGCATCGAGTCTCACCAACAATCAAGTGACGCCAGGAATGGACCAGAAAATGAACCATATACAAATGTGGCCGCTGAAAAGCCAGCACTCCTTCAATATTAGCACATATTTTTCAACATTTATTGCTGACCACCGAGAATTCCAAGCACCGATCTTTATATACATCCACAGTGTTGCTCCACGAATGCTTAGTTGGAAGCTTAGTTGGAAGTCGATCTTTCACACTAAACATTCCTGCTAAAAACGCAGAAAAATATCTGGGCTCTTTTTTTTTCTTAGTGCCAGATATTTCGCCACATTGAAAATAAGACATTCACACGAACTGCACAGGCGCATCAACTTATTGCTGGCTGTTAGAAACACAAAAGGGCTTACCAACAAGGAGTCATGCAACCTCTTCGAAGCAGGCGCGCCCAATTCTTACCCTATTCTTTGCGCAGGGCATAATCTCCACCTGCTTGCATCTATACCTTGCAAACTGTGTGTACGTGTGTGTGTGTTGTGTTTTATGGCACATAGGCAACTGAGGCCATCATGCGCCAAGAACAAGGTATAGGAAAGGTCTTTTGTTGAATATTATCAAAAATGTTAGAGTCGTCCCTGCTCTAGATGCCCTCAAACGTTAATATTACCCAGTGAACAACTACACAAATTTTTGAAATGGCTACAAGTAAAAGCTTTAAAGAGGGCCGGGTAACCTCAGTAGCTTTCCTTGGCTGCGCAATACCCTTCAAACTATCACATACGTGTTACATAGCTGCCAGTAAGTCTGCTACATAAGCGTCTTTATCGAATGCCGTGCATATAGTAACGTCCAAGGTGTCAAAGGTCAAACGGTAAAAAAAAAGAACAATGGCTCTATCAGTAAAGAGGATGAGGCTGAATGCACGCACGGAGGATAAACGGGCTTCCCTTTGTCGTGCCATCGATACTTCCCGTTCCCAACAACGCGCATGCGCACAACGGTCAAAGTGAAACGCGTACCTCCACTGCTTGAATGGACAATGAATGAATGAGTTATTCGCACCTTGGAGGGACACATGAAAGAAAACGGCAACACAGTTCTTTGAGCGTTCAGACATGAAAGACTTGGGGTAATAAGGTAAAAGAAAAAGAAAAAAACCGAGACTTTCCTACTTTGTCCGCGGCAAAGCAGCGGCAGTTTCAAATCAGCCAGTGGGGCTTGCACTTAGCACACGTAGGCGCTTCTCTCTATCTTACAACCTGACGTGACCTAACCGTCTTCAATTTTCCTCGTTCCTTAAGCGTGAGCAAGGTAAGGCTGGCCCCACATCAATGGCAGCATTCTTGCGCAATTCGAGGCTCCTCCCGGCCTATCTGTACACCCCGTCTTTTTTCCCCGTCGCCGGGATGCGCACTCTTGCGCGTAATGTGATCACGACCGATTCACAATCTCCATCCTATAAGCCTGAGACGTGAGCTGCGCGGATGAAGAGACGGTGAGAAGCCGACAGAATAGACGGATTAGTTTCGAGGATGCCGCCGGGATCACGTCTAAATCGAGACAGTGAAACAAAGACACGCGAAGATTAAGAAAGAAAATAAAAGCATTCGCGAAGCGCCGTTCCGGGTAAAATAAATCCCAGCCAACGAATGCGGTTAGACAGGCGTCACTTAGGAGCCCGGCACGCAGAGTGCCCGGATCGGCTCGGAAAGTTTTCCCCCCGACTTGTGCGGAGCTGATGACGATCCTATCCATCCGACCCCCCGCCAACTTCTCCTCGCTGGGAAAGGAGGAAAGGGAAGAACGCGCGGAGTTGTCGGTAGCGCAAGTACGCGGCGACGCAAAGGAGCGCCATTTCGGATCCTGGGACATTGCGGAGAAGCAACCGCTCGGCTGAAAGCATGCGCGAGATGTGATTGTCGCGCCCTTAGCCCACCACTTACGGCACTTAATTGACGCATCAACGGGCGGCCAACGGTACCTTCTTCGCTTTAGGTTACGATTCATGACTTTTATCTTTAGTGCGCGACATAATTTACAGTGGTCATTCCCCGCATTTAGCCGATGTGTGCTTCTCTGAAGCCTGGTTTGTGGCAGGCTGAAACAACCTGAAACATCTTGTATACATACTTCAGTGGTAGGTGATTGTTCAATTAACCGCTGGTCGCGAGAAGTTGCTCGGCAAGAGGAATGTGGATCGCACTAACCCCACCAATGGCAGGACCTGCGCCATCGCGGGGCAGGTCCATTGAGACAGAAGTGGTGTGAGGACTTCCGGGGGTCTATGAATGTTAAGCAAAGGAAGACAAATTCCGCATATGTGGGCATTAACACAATATCGCTACCTGAATACCTTCCATCCGAGAATAGTGAATCCGAACACTGGAACCGAAGTGAAAAACAGAAGTGCAAGCGCACCTAATTCGCATTTGGTCTAAATATGCAAATCGAACATATTTTTTTTCTTCAAATGAGGTGAAAATCGAAAGTTGCATTAACAAAAAACTTTTGGCGAAGTGATACCGGAAGCACAGCAGAGCAGATTAAAGCACTACCTAGAAATGGGCGAGACGAGCGCCCTCTATAGCTCTGAAGGTGTGAATACGTTTGTAACTCTACGGTTTAATCTATTCCTGAGGCTGCGCCACACACATGGCTTCTCCTAAACAAAAAAAAAAAAACTTGTGATTAGAGCTTGTTGTGCTTCTCCTAAAAAAAAAAAAAAAACTTGTGATTAGAGCTTGTGCTACCCGCCGCGGTGGCTCAGTGGTTAGGGCGCTCGACTACTGATCCGGAGTTCCCGGGTTCGAACCCGACCGCGGCGGCTGCGTTTTTATGGAGGAAAAACGCTAAGGCGCCCGTGTGCTGTGCGATGTCAGTGCACGTTAAAGATCCCCAGGTGGTCGAAATTATTCCGGAGCCCTTCACTACGGCACCTCATTCTTCCTTTCTTTCACTCCCTCCTTTATCCCTTCCCTTACGGCGCGGTTCAGGTGTCCAACGATATATGAGACAGATACTGCGCCATTTCCTTTCCCCAAAAAACAATTATTATTATTAAGCTTGTTGTGCTTGTTTTTTTTGTGCTATCTTCACTTTATTTATTATTGTTAATTGTTAATTGCTTTTCTTACTTCAGTCAGTAGATTATGGCCAACTAGCTACATAGAATCTGATGTTAAGAAATGTTATATAACGGTCTTGTTTAATGCCTAAGCTTTCTTTGCAATATCAATTCGCTGTTTTTCGTAGTGGTGAGTAGTTAATGTAGATGGAGTTACAGATCCCATGCACTCAACACATTAGGCACTGAAAAAAACCACCAACTTGGCGAACTGATGTGTGCTGAGGGAACAAGATCCTCGACGGCGGTGCACTACAATACAGTATGGCGGTCTTTGAACTATACTTCGTTTCATACATGAAGTGCAAGGCTGTCAAAGCTAGCGCGTTCCTCTTACTCCCGCCTTAGTCCCTTCCCTTATAGCGCGTTTGAGGTGTCCATCGAGAAGTGAGACAGTTACTGCGCCTTTCCTTTCCTCATAGACCGGGTCCGAACCCGACCGCGGCGGCCGCGTTTAGATGGAGACGAAACGTCAAAAGTGCCCTTGTGCTGTGCGATATCAGTGCACGTTAAAGATCCCCAGGCGGTCGAAATTATTCCGGAGCCCTCCACTACGGCACCTCTTTCTCTCATTTTTTTGCACTCTGTTGCAACTTCACGTGTGTCTTCGAAGTGCGCGCACCTTTTATCGCCTTATCTGGCGATCCTTCAGAGCTTCGGTTTATCACGACTAACCCGTGCTCCTTCCTATCTTCCTGCCACTTGGCTACTTACAAATGCGCTCTACGCCTGTAAATAAACGTTCATTTTCGTTCTACTGACTACGCTGCTGCTTCCCTGGTCTGGCGTTACTGCGAGCGCGCGCCATGGCTATGCTACACACTCCTACCTTCCTTCCCTCAATTTATGGAGCGATTCACGTGTTCACCAAGAACTGAGAGCGATACTGCGTCACTTGCTTTCCCCGAGTACCAAAAGTTTTTTAGTACGTTCCTTATGAGTGAAAACTAATAATGACTTTGCCTACTGGCTTATTATTGGATGCATTTGCCATGAGCTTGGTTAAATGCGGTCTTATAATACAAAAGCATTATATGGCTCATAAGACGAAAAATTCGGCGTTGTCCACGCCAGACGGCCGATCCAAAAACCCACGTGACCTCACGAGAAGGAAAGAAAACTAAATTTAAATAAAATTTGTCCCGAAGCGGGTATTGAAGCACGGACAGATCAGCTTCCGTGACCACTACATTAAAGCACTGCGACATAACCGCTTTTTTTCTCAACATGGTATTTATTACAATGATGAAATGCTACACGTACATGAGCTATGCACACGCCATGAGGAAAACAGTGGCATATCAGCGCGATGCATAATACGACACACCTAAGCAACCCCGCTCTAGAAAAAAGGTAATGGCACAGCCCTAAATTTCAGTGCCACTCCGGTTCGAACTTGGTCTGGGCATGCACTTCATTTAGATGAACAATCATTCTACTGAAGTGGTGTTCTGCAAAAACAACAGATTCACAATATAGGACAAGTTGTCGGGCTAGTTGGTGCTGATCCATTCTTTTGTTGACAGCGCTTAAAAAATACGGATAGAAGACATAGAAGACGACGTCACAGGCGCTGAATTTCAACTTTATTCAAGAACGCTGAAACACTGCATATATACCCAAAACACAGGCGCCGACAAGCGGCGAAAATTTTATGCACTCGTGGCAACAGAACTGATATGAGAAGTAGTGGTAAAATGACAATGGGCTAAAAACCAAACAATTGAACTGGGCAGGATAAAACCAGAACAAGATGAGACAACAGAAAAAAAAAATTTTTACCAAGTCATTTAAAAAACAAAAATCTCCGACACGTGAAATCTTGTTCTGGTCTTATCCTGCTCTGTTCAATTTTTTGGTTTTTAGCCATTGTCATTATACCACTACTTGTCATATCAGTTCTGTTGCCACAAGTGCATAAAATTTTCACCTCTTGTTGGCGCCTGTGTTTTGGGTATATATGCATTGTTTAGTTGTTCTTGAATAAAGTTGAAGTTCAGCGCTTGTGACGTCATCTTCTATGTCTTCTGTCCGTGTTTTTTAAGCGCTGTCAACAAAATAATGGATCGCAATATAGGTCCATCACGCGTGTTTTACGGAGGCTGTGCAATCCAGTTAGAAGGAACATGTATAAGGGTTCATCAACAAATGACAGTGCAGTGAGATATCACACAGGATCCGGTGTTAAATTAACCTTTTTTTTTTTCAATACCCGTTGCAAGGTACCCCAGAAGAGTACTGCATTTTTGAAATACTGCGCCAACACCATAGCACAACTCCCCGCGCTCTAAGCTGCCAGTCTCTCGCGCTGGGTTCGGATGTCGTCGTCTTCGTCAACTTTCTTTCGGGCGGCGCGGACAGATGAGCTTCGCTGGCCACTGCGTCAGTGCAGTGAACCATCGCCGCAGCCGAAGACCCCGCGTGCATGCTTTGGCATTTACAGCACGTAAGTAGTCCGAAGTGTCCTCCGTAATGTTGCTGACGACACCGGTCGCTGTCGCGTGCCCAAATCGGCCCAAAGCAAGAGTGGGCGCGGAGTGACACGCCTCCCTTTATTTTTCATGCGACCTGCTTGCGTACCTTTCACAGCGTTTCCCATGATAGCATGAAACTGAGCATAGTCTGATCGATTGGTATATTGATCGATGAATGAATGAATGGCTTATGGGGCTGAACGTCCCAAAGCAACTCGCGCAACGAATGAACGTAGGAATGACCGAACGAACAAACAAAGAAACAAACAAACAAACAAACAAACAAACACACAAACAAACCAAATCAAACAAACAAATATAAATAAATGAATAACTACATAAATAAATTACTAAATAAACAAATAAATAAACATTTGCGAGAAATAAGGGTTTTAATGTGAGAAACGGGGTTTGATTGGTCCCCAAGCTCCTCTGAGGCTCACAAAAGACACCCAAAAATACTCGTTACGAGCACAAGCTGAACCTCGTTACAACGAAGTAGAAAAGTAGAAGGGGCCCTGCGATTTCTTCGTTAACTTATAGCTGCTGTTTCTCTGCAGCCGTGGGTGAGCTTGGCCCTCATCTACGGCATGTTAGGAGGCTTATTGTCACCAAGTAGAAGAAAGGCGTGAAGTTGTGCTAGTGTGTTCTTGAGTTCATTTTAAAACAGTTTTAAAATGACTGAAATCAAGAACCAACTAGCCCAACTTCACTCCTTACTTCAGTACATTTATTCTAACCCTGGCTCTGCGCTTTGTGTGGTCTGTGCCTCGTGGTGTCGTCTCGTCTTCTTCACGCAGTTTTAAAGTGACTGAAGCCAAGTCGACCGAGGACGACACAGCTGCCGTTTAGACTGCCGCCGGTCTGGGTTGAACGAGCCAACGCGTGTGCCGAGCGCCCCCAACGGAGCTGAATATATCGGGTAACTGCTTAATTTTTTTCACGTGTACAGATTTTTATTTTAAAACCTGTGAGAGACGCATCTGTGCAGTTTGCCCAAGTGGAATGTACAGAAACGCACGTGATAGAGCTCACTAATTAGGCGATTAATCAACTAATATCAACTAATCAAGTTTTCTATATATTTGATTTTATAGGGCAAGATTCCATTGTGAAATTTAAAGCCGTGAACATCGAAGGAGAGCCCAGTTTTTTCTTCTTTTTTTAACCGACAATGATTCGATGTTATCGAACGTCGAAAATACGCATTTGAAAGCACGTTGAGTGACCTTTCCCACATTTCTCATTTATAAGAGGCTGTCGTTCGCATTTATGATGCGGCAAGTACAGGTGCCGTTTGTGTATTTTATGCCGTAGCAGCAGTTAACGTGAGTTCGGCGAGGACAGCACGCACAACGACACCGTTTTGGTAAGCGGACAACGCGGGAAATGCAACTCAAAAAGCTTTCAGGTGCGTATTTTGGACGTAAGGTAAATTTCAAGCCAGACTGCCGACTTAGAAAAATTTAAAAATTGCGCTCACGTTCGGTGTTGATGACCTTCAGTTTCTGCATATCATCTTCCACTAAAACAAAAATAAAGGTCGAATAGGTGTTTCTAGTTGATTAATGTCCGTCTTGCTTAAAATCCACCTGAACAGTCCGCACCGACGTGTCTCTCACACTAGGTGCACCAAACGAATGTGTCAGCTTCGAATTCACCAACACGCGCAGAAAATGAAGATTAGGGGTTATATGTCACAGAGGAGACAGTGAGACCTACCGAGAAAAAAAAATTAAAGGAGGGCTTAAGGAGTTCAGTTGCCTCCACTGCTACTTGGTAATGTAATTAATATTTGAATTTGAATTTTATCTTTAATTCTTGAAAATTTTGTTTCAGTTACTTCATTTATGTGGTTTTTATTTTCGTTTTATGTGCTATTAATATTATTATTATTATTATTATTATTATTATTATTATTATTATTATTATTATTATTATTATTATTAATTATTATTATTATTATTATTATTATTATTATTATTATTATTATTATTATCAGCGGCGAGTGCGTTGGCCGAAGCTAACACGTTGTACCCCAACAGGCGGTGATCTTGGTGCTGCGACCCCCGTGACGCCCCGGACCGTGCTGTCACCTTCATCGGCGCAGACCGTTCTGCTGACCCTGGCGGCAAGCGACTACTCGTCTGAAAACCAGGGATCAACGGCAGGCTACTTAAGCCTGCGGACAGCGGAAATCCCCTGCAGTCAGCGGCGAGAGCGTTGGCCGAAGCTAACACGTTGTACCCCAACAAGTAGAGTCTCATTTTGGCTGTTATCTTTCGTGCTTGAATTTGCCGCTGACTGCACACTGTGTACGCTTTCCCTGTATGACAATGACAGAGTGTATTACTTGCCACCAGGTACTGCCCGATGATGGCGAATTCATGACCTGTACAGACTAAGTTTTCTTACCATTTGGCTCAAAATTGTTCTGGAATTGCCCCTAACACATTTAACACAATGGGCGCAGCAAAAAGAGATGTGTGGGTATGCAAGACATGCAGAGCGGCAAGAAAACGCACAGGCGATTCCAACTCGCAACATGATGCTGCCCAGGTCAATGAGAGTGCGGGCATGGCATCGGCATTGCTTGTGGAACTGCAGGATATCAAAAAGAGCCTACAATGCTTACCAGACCTTCACACGAAGGTTGATTCGCTGCTCTTTCTGAGAACAGAGGTGACCACATTAACCAAAACAGTTCAAGAATTGGAAAGCTCTGTGACATTTTTATCACAACAGTACGATTCTGTTCTCGAAGAAATGAAAGCAGCTAAGGAACAAATGTCTTCTCGAGATGCAGAAGTATCCGCCCTCAGAGCAATTGTCCAGACGCAAGCCGAACAGCTAGACCGGATGCAAGCCGATCTAAATGACAGCGAACAGTACAGTCGTAACATGAACATGGAAATCCATGGACTCAAAGAGGAAGCAGATGAAAATCTTAAGGAATTCCTGAGTGATATTGCTGAAAGGCTACAAGTCCAAACTTTTTCTCTGTCAGAGGTTGAAGCAATACATCGGCTACCAGGCAGGCGCGACGCTATTCCTAGGATTCTTGTGCGCTTCACTTCCTCTGCTTCCAGAGAAAGGTTGTTCGAAGCCCGCGGGAAGCTTGGGAGTCTTTGCGAACCTGGAAAGCGACAAACGATGTTTTTCAACGAGAACCTGACAAAGCTGAACCGAGATCTATTCTGGCATGCAAAGACCAAGGCAAAACTAAATGAGTACAAGTTTGCTTGGGTTAAACGGGGCAAGATATTTGTGAAAAAATCTGAAAGCTCGTCCCTTCTCCGAATAACTAAGCCAGCAGACTTGGATCTAATCGTATAATTGCCATGGACAGCACCTTCTGCCAGGTACCGAACTTTAGGTCTTTCAAGGACACATTTCATCAGAGCTCAGAGAATGAATTTACTGTCGTAAACACCAATGTCAGAAGCCTTCGAAAATACTGGGAAGAATTTAAGTTAGTTGCCATATCAGGAATTGGGTTTGTTGATGTATTCGTCTTGACGGAAATCAATGTTACAGATGCGTGCATGCATACGTTGTCAGTGCCGGGCTATCAGTGCCATTTTGTGACGCGGCCTCAGACGAGGGGGCGGAATCGCCATCTTTATAAGAGACACGTTTGACGTTGCACCCATTGACGTGAACCTCGCTCATGCGGAATGCTTAGCGCTGACGGTATCTTGTGGTGCTCGGTGTTTAAGGTTGGTAACTCTATATCGGCCACCTTGCAACAGTACTACTCGTTTTTTGCTGGAACTCGAGGAAACGTTGACCTTATGGAATTCAGTGGAAGAATTATGTTTAGTGGGAGACCTAAATATAAATACCTTGTGTCCTACGGTGGGCTCTGTATCCGACTACCTGTCACTCCTGTCCTCGCACGGTCTTTCAAATACAATTACCGCTCCTACCCGTGAAGAAATACTTGCAGACCACTTAACAACATCTTGTCTAGACCATATCGCCTTACGTGCCCCTAACTATTCATTTGCTTCTTGTGTTATTTTGCAACGTTTTTCGGACCATTATCTCGTCGCTTGTCGTTCGTCTCCATCGTTTCCTACGCCAGCTGCTCTTAGATTCACCACATCCAATAATTTAAGCTACATCACCGTAACCGACCAAAGGACCTTGGATAACTTGATTAGCAGTTTTAATTGGATGGCAATAACTGAATCTAATCCACCAGAGAAGGTGTACAGCATCTTCTGCGACCAAATAAAAAAGTTAGAAAATAATTCAAAGGACGTCGTAATAAACAAGCGCAGGTAGGATTACAACTGGTTGACTGTAGATATAATGCGGGCCATTTCCTATAGAGACATGCTCTGGAAACGGTGTAAGCCTGCCTCAAAAAATAAACACCTACGTCTTGAGTACAAAACCGCACGAAATAGGGTAGTTGCCTTAATAAGATGCACGAAGCGCCAGCACTTTTTCGAAAAATTTCATCAGTCGTCAAGGAATCCCGCAAAAACATGGTCACTGAAAAATTATCTTCGTGGCAAGAACGCTGCATACATTTCCCCAATCTCGTTTTTTCCAGGCGACTCGGTCGAGGTTGCAGATAAGTTCAATCAACTGTTTGCACTGGCTTCCGAGAATTCATCTTCTTGCCAGGCCGTCCAATACACGCTTAAGGAATCTATTTCAGCGTCCGCTTTCCTACCTAAATTTTCAGAAAATGAACATCAAATAATTTTCAGCTTTAAGCGCAATAAGCCTCCTGGAATCGACGGCTTATCTGCGAACCTGCTACAAAGGAACTTTGCAGCGTTATCCAATATCCTGCTCTTCATGTTAAACGGTTTTCTTGATATCGCGCTTATCCCCAAGGAGCTTAAAACTGCGATTGTTAAGCCCTTTTATAAAGGACGAAAAAGGGATTACATCAAAAACTATCGGCCTATTTCAATCCTACCCATACTGTCTCATATTCTTGAAAAATTTCTTTTGAAATCCATGTCGTCTTTCGTTGAGAAATTTTCAATTCTGTCGACTCGACAGTTTGGTTTTGTGTCAGGTTGTGGTACGATAACCCTTCTAGAAGAGTTCTCTGATGAACTGTTTTCAGCTTTTGACCAAAATTTGCTTAGCGTTGCTTTATTCCTGGACATATCAAAAGCTTTCGAGACAGCTCATCACGGTATTCTTTTACAAAAACTATATTCCAGCGGTTTTAGAGGGCCATTTTACGATGTCCTTAAAAGCTATCTCGCCGAACGATCACTAGTTGTCTTAGACGAAATTAAAAACGCAAGTGGTAAACTTCCACTGAAGGCCGGAGTTCCTCAGGGTTCTGTATTATCACCTCTACTTTTCAATATATTTATTAATGATTTATCTAGGGTTGTTTCAAAAGGTTTAATATTTCAATACGCTGACGACACTGTTCTGCTCTCAAAACATATTTCTTACAGCATGGCTGTCTCGAATCTCCAAGGTAATATACACAAAACAATGACTTGGTTCGCTGATAACCATTTAAAGGTTAACACCTCAAAAACCCAACTCGTTTGCTTTAGATCCCCTTTAAAATTAACCGTTATAAACGCGCCAGTTTTTCTACACAGTCACAACTGCCATTCCTGTCGATGCGTGCCAACTACCTACGTGAACTCGGTAAAATACCTGGGAGTATTCATCGACAGTGATATGTTGTGGCACACTCAGCTATCACATGTTTGCGATAAGCTCAGGAGCGCTGCATGGTTGTTTTTCGACATCAAGTCTCTCGTACCGTTTCCAGTAAAAAAAATGATAGCACATGCTTTGGTCTACAGCACCCTTCGATATGGGATTACCGTCTTTGCTTTTTGCCCTACCCGATGGCAAAACCGCGTGGATTCTTTGTTAACGAACATACTGAGAAATCTAGCCTACAATAATCCGTCACTCAAAAATCATAACATCTTCTCGGCGCTTGGCTTGCCTTGCTTCTGGTCTTTGTTTGTACAAACTGTGGTGCTACGGCATTTTTGGTTCAGTGATTTGAAAACGTGCTATACAGCCCCCCGAGGCCTTCGTAATAGTGTTCGCTATGTAGTGCCGCGATCCTCAACAAGATATGGTGAAGCTTGACGCTGTGTTTACGTGCCGAAAATTCTGAACGATTTGCCAAATGAGGCATTCTCGATTCAGTCAAAAAAGGCATTGAAAAAGATTATTTGTTCATTGTAACGCGGTTGTTTCAATACTTCTAAAAAGTATTGGTCATCACCTCTGAAATATGTTCATCTTATCTTATGTGTATTTATTCTTGTCTCGTGATTTGCTCCTTGTTTGTGTTTAGCCTCTTAACTGTTAATACCCCTGCATTCACCCTGTTATGCGTCGAGTGAATATTGCACACTCGTCCGCTGATTTTGCCGGGCCAAGTCCTTCAAGCCATTGGTGGCTTTGACAGGCCCGTTTCTAGTACTTTGAATTCTTTTGTGCAATAAAAATGTTGTTGTTGTCGTCGTCGTCGTCGCTATTGACGGCGACAAATAAATTACTATAATAATAATTATTATTTTAATTCAACAATTTCATGTCAATTACTTTTATTTTCTTTCTAAGTTATTTTTATTGTATTCTTGTTATTATTGCTTTATTTAGCAATTCGGCCATTTACACCTTCCATTCAGCCATTACCAATCATTACAAATAATAATTGCACTATTTGTGGATCATCGACCGTTCATGAGCTAGCACTCTGTCCACAGCCCGTGGTGACACATCCTCTCCACGCCAGTCCTGAGCAGAGAAATGCCTTCGAACTAATATTTAGCCACGTTTTCTCGGCGCCAAGTCTGACACGGGACGCAGTGAAAGAGGGCGCGCGGCAACGATTCCATCTAGAGCCACGCATCGAGGCATCCTAGTTCCGTCGCGAGTGCCCGTCTTGATTTGCCTCCCTGCATCGGCCGCAACGCTCTACCGCATTGCACCAGTGTTCAAGGGAGAAGCAACAAACATTTTATAATTACATAAAGAATTGTTCAATTCCTTCGAAGGAGCTCCGGATTGGCGCTCCGGCGTCACAACTTCGTTACGCCTGAGCCGACAGCGAGGAATCTTCCAAAGAAGCGTTACATTAGGGTCCCGTTTGAGGAAGGGAATGGTTTGCGCATAACGGTCTTGATAGCGCCGGTTATGTTATGTGCGGTAACTTCAATCTGCCGCATCGAAAAAATGTCGAGCTGCTAAGCACCGTTAGAAATTGACATGCTCAGAGTGAAATGGCCATTGCAGTTCATTTGGGTTTGTTACAAGTAGGAAAATTTTACTTTAACAAACGGGGCACCAAACATTAATAGAACTAAGGGCTATTTCAACTGGACTGTCTATCGCGTCATTATACGGATCTGGAGTGCGGCCTGATCTCGGTGATCAGAACCGACAACGCACTCTCTCACCAGAGCAGGATTTGGCCACCCTGGTGTAGTACTTGGCCACAACCTTCTATGATCAAACCAATTAACCCTCGGCCCTCAGTCCCCAGCGGCTGCAGAGCAACTGACCACGGCGGCGGTCAGACCTGTGACGCAGCGGAGGGTGCTAAGAATCTCTGGCTCCGGACAGGCCGCCATTGGAACCTGAACCTGGTAACGTTTAACGCTTGAACTTTAGCTAGTAAGGCTAGCCTAGCAGTGCTGTTTGAGGAACTAGCGGGAATTAAATGGGATGCGATAGGGCTTAGCGAAGTTAGGAGGACAGGTGAGGCGTATACAGTACAAAAGGACGGACACATACTGTGCTGTCGCGGGTTTGAGGATAGACGAGAACTAGGTGTGGGATTCCTCATTAATAAGGATATAGCTGGCAACGTAGAGGAGCTCTACAGTATTAACGAGAGGGTAGCAGCTATAGTAATTAGGCTGAACAGGAGGTACAAGCTGAAAGTGGTGCAGGCCTACGCACCCACATCCAGCCATGATGACCAGATCGTTGAAAGTTTCTATGAGGACGTAGAATCAACAATGAATAAAGTAAAATCGCAGTACACTGTACTGATGGGCGACTTCAATGCGAAGGTGGGCAAGAAGCAGGCTGACGACCACGCGGTAGGTGACTATGGGATAGGCTCTAGAAATAGCAGGGGAGAGTTATTAGTTGAATTCGCGGATAGAAATAATTTACGGATCATGAATACCTTCTTCCGCAAATCAGAGAACAGGAAGTGGACCTGGAAGAGCCCCAATGGTGAGATTAAAAATGAAATCGACTTCATACTATGCGGTAAACCTGGCATCATTTAGGATATGGCCGTCCTCGGAAAGGTGCGTTGTAGCGACCACAGAATGGTAAGGTCTAGAATTAGCTTAGACTTGAAGAGGGAACGGAAGAAGCTAGTGAAGAAGAAGACCATTAACGAGTTAGCCGTAAGAGGGAAAGCACAGGAGTTTAGGATAGCGCTGCAAAACAGATATTCGGCTTTAACTGAGGAAGATGATCTTGATGTTCATTCAATGCACGATAATCTGACATCAATAATTATGGAGTGCGCAGTAGAAGTAGGCGGTAGGACAGTTCGAAAAGATACCGGGAAGCTATCTCAGGTGACGAAAGATCTGATTAAGAAGCGCCAACACATGAGGGCATCTAACCCTACCGATAGAATAGAACTAACGGAGCTATCAAAGTTAATAAATAAGCGCAAGGTAGCCGACAAAAGAAAGTTTAATATGAAGAGAATCGAGCATGTTCTAAAGAACGGAGGTAGCCTAAAAACAGTGAAGAGGAAACTAGGCATAGGTAAAAACCAGATGTGTGCATTAAGAGACAAGCAGGGCAATGTCATTAGCAATATGGATAAGATAGTTAACGTAGCCGAAGAGTTCTACACAGACCTGTACAGTAGCCAATGTAATCAGAGCGCTAATGAGAAAGACAGCAGTGCACAGCAATGCGTCATCCCGCCAGTAACGAAAGATGAAGTAAAGAAAGCCTTAGAAGCAATGAAAAGGGGAAAAGCAGCTGGGGAGGATCAGGTAACAGCAGATCTGTTGAAGGATGGAGGGGACATCGTGCTAGAAAAACTAGCCACCCTGTATACGCAATGCCTTATGACCTCGACTGTACCAGAAGCTTGGAAGAATGCAAACATTATCTTAATTCATAAGAAGGGAGACGCCAAGGACTTGAAAAATTACAGGTCAATCAGCTTACTATCCGTTGCCTACAAAGTATTTACTAAGGTAATCGCTAATAGAGTCAGGGCAACGTTAGACTTTAATCAACCAAATGATCAGGCAGGCTTTCGTAAAGGATATTCCACAATAGATCATATTCACACTATCAATCAGGTGGTAGAGAAATGCGCAGAATATAACCAACCTCTATATATAGCTTTCATTGATTACGAGAAAGCATTCGACTCAGTGGAAACGTCAGCAGTCATACAGGCATTACGTAATCAGGGGGTAGAAGAGCGTTATGTCAAAATATTGGAAGATATATATAGCAACTGCACAGCTACCATAGTCCTCCATAAAGTCAGCAATAAAGTTCCAATAAGGAAGGGCGTCAGGCAAGGAGACACGATCTCGCCAATGCTGTTCACCGCATGTTTACAGGAGTTATTTCGAGGCCTGAATTGGGAACAGTTGGGAATATGAATAAATGAAGAATACCTAAATAATCTGCGATTTGCTGATGACATTGCCTTGCTGAGTCACTCAGGAGGTGAACTGCAAATCATGATCAACGAGTTAGACAGGCAGAGCAGATCGATGGGTCTAAAAATTAACATGCAGAAAACCAAGGTAATGTTCAACAGCCTAGCAAGGGAACAACAGTTCACAATTGGCAGCGAGAGCCTAGAAATTGTGACGGAATACGTCTACTTAGGGCAGGTAGTGACAGCTGATCCGGATCATGAGAGGGAGATAACTAGAAGGATAAGAATGGGGTGGAGCGCATATGGCAAATTCTCGCAGATCATGAGTGGCAGTTTACCAATTTCCCTCAAGAGGAAAGTGTACAACAGCATAATCTTACCGGTACTCACCTACGGCGCAGAAACGTGGAGGCTAACGAAAAGAGTTCAGCTTAAGTTAAGGACAACGCAGCGAGCCATGGAAAGAAAAATGATAGGTGTAACGTTAAGAGATCGGAAGCGGGCAGAGTGGGTGAGGGAACAAACACGGGTTAATGACATCCTAGTCGAAATCAAGCGAAAGAAATGGGCTTGGGCAGGGCATGTAATGCGAAGGCAATATAACCGCTGGTCCTTAAGGGTAACGGAGTGGATTCCAAGAGAAAGTAAGCGTAGCAGGGGGCGTCAGAAGGTTAGGTGGGCGGATAAGATTAAGAAGTTTGCAGGCAAAGGGTGGATGCAGCTGGCAAAGGATAGGGTTAATTGGAGAGACATGGGAGAGGTCTTTGCCCTGCAGTGGGTGTAGTAAGGCTGATGATAATGATGATTATGATGATGATGATTTCGTTATAAACCGTTTCGTTATATCGTAGTTTCGCTTTGTATACCGTCTGCTTACTTTCAAGAGCGAACAAATACAGCTCATAGTAATACTTGTCTTCGAGTACAGAGCACTTAACAAAGTTGGAGAATACTGCAATAAAAGAAAACTAGCAGAGGTTTTGCGCTTGTTGAGCATGTTTACGCATGGTTTGGCGCCGGTGTCGGTCAAGCGCGCACCTCATCCATGGCGAGACTGAGCGATCCAGCGCCAGCCAAGCAGCTGTTTACCCCCTCCTAGTCACGTGGTACAGCAGCGGTGAGGCTCTGGGAGAGCGCAGCTGCGGCGCTTCTCCACAGCGTGTCACGTGTATGACGTCACTTGCCACACCTCCGCTCCGCCAATTCAAGGGCAAACGTGCACCAAACTTGACCTTGGGAGTTGTAATGTGAACTAAATACAGCTTTTCTTCTGCGTGCATCATCTCAACTATTTGTGTACAAGACCGACAAGTACCGAAAGAACCTCTGCACGGACAGCTCCAGAAATGAGAAATTACACTTTAATAGCTCAGTACGCGGAGAGCTGTGAAATCTAGTTTGAATTTTCGACGAGGAGGTGCAAGTACTGGCCCAATATAGAAATGAACTTCAAAATTCAGAAAATAAGTTGGAAAAACAATCGCGCTGCTAGATCAGAAAAAAAGAGCTGCCTCAGATTCGCAAGAAGACATCGCTTACGCAAGAGAGCTGCGCGATTGACAGGCGCAATGAGCTTACGCCGTTAATGACAGCCAACGGGAAAGGAGCTCAGTCATGATCAGAAGCAGAAACGGGCCTTCCAGTCGCGTGTCGAATATGCCTTTAGATGTGCTGCTCCGGAAACAAATGAAGTCGTCACGGGAGAATTAAGAGGTGTTTTGTTTGTTTGTTCCGAGAGAGCCTATCGCTCTGCCAGCTGTTGTGTATTTTGGCATCGTGGGTGATCTCATGAGAGTCACGCGATGCAAGTGCTTCGTAACTCCACGTCATGCCCTTTTTCTCGCTAACGATTCGTTCGCCAAAACTTCCGTCGTGACAGCTTCTGCCAAGCCGCGAGCGACCACTAATGATGATGATACAAGCGAACTGGCGGGGAACAAATTATTTCCTGCGGCCGTGTCTTCCAATGATTCTTCCTCCGCTTAATTTAATATATCTATAATCTATGTAAGTCGCCGGCACCGGTGACTGCGACTTACGCGGCCTGCTAGGGAGCCCTGACGTCACGGGTAATGGCTATATTAAATTAAGCAGAGGAAGAATCGTTGGCACCGGTGCCGAACGTGACGCTGACCAGTGGCATAAAAACTGTGGGGATGCTTATGTCATCCTAACAGTTGAATGCGATAGCAATGTACTTCAAATATGCCGCAGCTTCTGTTGCGACATCTGCGTGTTTCAGCGTCAGTTTCTTTGCCACGGTCGGTTCATCAACCGCCATATTCAGACTACTAGCAGCAGTAGCGATAACATCCGCTATGCTATGACGGTGACGACATTTGCGTATTTACCATTTTGATTCCGAATCTCTAAGTTGGTCTAGAAACTAGGTTGCTCACAACCTTGTGAAAAATTTGTGATGACGTCGCTGCAGAGACACATGACGTGCCACTTGCCATGACATGCAGGGTGATATGACGCTAGGAGGTCACGTGACCTCTCTCGGCCAATCAGGGTGGTTAATCAGGTCATGTTGTGATGACGTCACAAGGTCATGTGACCTCGGTTGGCCAATCAGCAAATTTCGTTTTCGACATAGGCTGGGTATTGGTGAGACAACTCGAATGCTGTCGCATTAAAAGCAAGGTAACGAATAATGATAGGAGTCATTGCGAAATCGCTCGGTAACTTGGCTGGAGCTATGTATATGCCACGCAGTGTCAGCACGTGTTACCGGGAAACACGTGCTTTCCTCCTTTGCAGTCGACTTTCGAATATTCGCAAAACAAAGATCAGGGATGAACTCTTTTAAAAAATAAAGATTAGGAACATGCACTATAGACAATTTCTCAAGTTGAATAATATAAAAGATCTACATAATAAGTTAACGAATTAGCTCCGGGAATCTAAAACTTGCTGTGAATATGAATATTTGAGGCCTTGCCATAACGGTAGTCGTCGGAACTTGGAGAAAACTAACTAATGTGCTAAATCGAGTGCCGCCCTCACGCACAAAAGTGGAAGTTATTGAAAACGGATTTATTGTTCGGGGTGAATTATTGCTTGGCTGCTTTTATAGTTACTTTATTAATGTCACTAGCATTGTTACTATTGAATCTCACCTAATCCGCTTTTCTGAGTTACGTATTTATACAGCGCACAATATTTACGACCAATATAGCATTGATGGATAATAAACGCCTGTTTTAGCTTACGTTTATAATATTTGCCTTGTGTTTGAGGCGGGGCTACAGTGCACACCGCTAACGTACCTACACCGTTTAAAAAGAGTCATAAAAGATAGACATCTGAGTACCGACATATTTCCATATTGCCAACATTCTGGAGAGGAACAGAAAAAAAATTAATACTTAGGTGCATATCAGATTGGTTAGAAAAAAAAAGCAGCCTGAACTAACTGTTACTACGCTTTCCGAAGAAATGATCGGCCCAGATTGCCTTACTAGCACAAAACGAATTCATATTATTGCAGTGTCTACATAAATGGTCTCGTTCTTGCTGGTAGCAAACCACAATGCATAACATACGCCCAGGATACTACCGTGCTTTTCCCGTCAAAAAGTGTTGCAAGCCTAGTTTCAACTTGTAATTCTGAACTCGCTAATATGCGTTGATGTTCACTAGATGATGATTTAAAAATTAACACTGACAAATTGAAAGTAATTTTATTTCAAGCAAAAGCATGAATTTGGAGATCGACATTAGATTAGTCTGTTAAAAATTCAGCTTTTCCGTACCGTGAAAAATTAAATCTGTTTATTGATATTCGTATATCATGACCGATTACGCAGAATTCCTTTCTAGAAAATGGCATGAGGGTGATTTTTTTTAACCTTTACAGATTTTTTATTTTAAAAGCGGCGAGAGATACGTAAGTGCGGTTCGTGCAGGTGGGTGGATTGTACGGCATTGCGGACATTACGTACGCGGAAGAGGCCAACTGAAAGACGTTAATTAACCAAAATGAACAAATCAAGCTTTTATTTTGAACTTTAAGAGGCAAGATTATATTGAAAATTTATTAAACATTTATTGAAACATTTATTAAAAGGTGTTGCTCGCATTTATAATGCAGCAAATACAGACGCCATTTATGTATTTTATGACGTAGAAGCAGTTAACACGATGCCGGCGACGATACTACGCTCTGCGACGCCGTTTTATAAATGTGCAACGCGGTAAAGTCAACTCGACGAGCTTTCAAATCCGTAGTTAGGACGTTCGATAAATTTCGAATCACATAGCCAATAAAGACAAATTAAAAGCTGTGTTCGTGCACATTCAATATTGACGGTCGTCAATTTGGAAATATTGCTTTAAACCATAAAATACGCATTATTAGTTAATTTATTTATATATTGGCCGAAATATTGAGCTCTAGCACATACGTAATGTCTCCCATGCTGTATAATTCGCCTGCGAAGACCGCACCGACGTAAATTTCGTAGCTTTAAAACTAAAATTTGTCAACGTTAAAAAACTAATCACCCCGCAGAATATGTCCTCTTCCTCAGAACCTACTGCTGGCCCCAATAGAGCATGACCTCTACCCCCATCATAAATCAACTATGCCTGCTTCAAAGAAAAGTAATTTGTACTATCTAATGCACCCTGAGATTCTCGTACCGCACTCCTCTTTAAAGTAGCCAGAGTATTCGCTCTGCATTGCCTGTTACCATTCCGGCTACCGTTGATCTAACGCAAAGAACAGAAACGAAACGAGTCATACGTAAGTTCATGCGCGGAGTTGATTTGAAGCACAGAGTTCACACCGTGCCAAACCCTCTTACTAACTACGTATTTCAAATGCTGCATTACCGCTTACCAAGCTCGTTAAATAACTCATGCGCAGTGAGCAGACAAAGAAAGTGAAATGAGGTACTCGTTATAACTAATACGAACGAAGCGAACGTCATCGAAGGCAAAGAGATCCTTGGTTTTGGTGACTGTTCGCTTCCTACGTTTAGGTATATGTCATAACAATCCCCTCATTTCATTTGCCTTGTCTACTAATAGCTTAACGACGGCCTCGGTTCTAGTAGTTTTGATGTCATAGGTAGCATAAAAGTGTTCTTGCATAGCTTCCACTCTCACCGTTCGACCGCATTCCTACGTGGGACGTGTGTAGTACGTAGTACGTCCGCTGCTATGGAAGAGGGTGGCTCTGGTGACCACTCTCAAGGTTCGCTTACACGCAAACATAAATACCCACGAAAGCAGCAGACTGGACAGTTGTCGCCGTAGCTCAGTTGGCACAGCAACTAACGCGAAATCCGCAGGTCGTGGGTTCGGATCCCGCCGGCGGCATGAAGTTGTTTTAGTGAAGCAGCACTACTAGGCGCATTTTCCGGTTTCTCGCACACGTACGTACGTCCCTAAAGCCTGATGTGTGGCAGGCGGCCCTCCTGCTCACCGGGTTGTGGCCAATCTGACAGGTGTCACACCTGACAGGCCTTCAATAGGTGAAGGCTCTTAGGGTAAAGGCCTCGCGGTAAAGACCTTTAGGGTGAAGGCATTCATATAAAAATGCCTTCTGCTAAAGGCCTTTACACCAAACAAAGGCTTTTATGGTAAAGGCCATTTGGTAAAATGTCTTTCGCCCGTAAGGACGTTAAATGCCCACCGTAACTAGTGCTACTGCACAAAATTCCGCGTTTTGCCATGCTAAACTGTCTGCAATTTAACGCGATAGCGTTAAGGAGCTCGTGTTGCAGAAAATTCGGCGTCGTTGACCGTGAGAGAAAAATCGGCAAAAAATCCACAGAAAGTAACCTAGGAGGCAGGTGGGCCACATAGGTCACGTGACCTTGTAGCGTCATCGCAACATGCCCACCGGATAGAGAGCAAACTGCCCACCGCGGCAGGTGGTAGTTTAATCATTGGTCGCTCGGGGAGAGCAACCTGGGTCGCACAAGCCCCACCGGTGGCAGCACCTGCCATCGCAAGGCAGTGGCTCATCGCTTAACCGCTGCACCAGCTAGCTAGGAGTGGTATGAGTGCTCCCAGGAATCTATGAATGTAGAGAATGACCAATTCTGCATACGGTTTGGGAATTAACCCATACACTCTATCGCGTCATACCCTTAAGGCGGAGATTAAGTCTCCCCTCCATTTCTTTTCTTCTGCTGTCTAACCAATTTTCTTTCAGCGATACAAAAATGAATATTATTTGCCATTGATCACAACCACAAATTATAATATTTAAAAAAATTGAACATTCCCCCATGCTCCTTGTTTTCGATCATGCGCAGTAACATCGATGCTACTTAGCGTCCTGTTTCGCGTTTGTGTATGATTTCAGTGAAGTATAAACAGGCTCTTAAATTTGTCCTCCCTTATTCTACTCCTTTTCGCCAGAGTCTGCTCTCGAGGAAAGCAGCTAATTTCACTTTAATTGTTTTAGATATTAACCTGTATTAACTGCGTGGTCATGCTTTGTTCTTCCTCGCAGTATTTTTTTCGGTAATACGGTTTTTGTTGTTTTGTAATACTGATGTGAACTGTGGACTTGTCTGCTTTTGATGGCTTATGTTTATCGTTCCTTCCATTGCATACCTGCCGGCTGGCTTAAGTTCAACCAAATTACTTGTTCATCGCATTTCTCGTGCCGTCGGTCCTGTACCCGCGATTGCTGCCCTTAGACTTAGTTTAATGCTAGTAAAGATGCTGTGAGTAGCCTATTACCTTGCATGTTATCCTCACACATTCTTCACGCAGTGAACGTTGTTAACCCATTTGTCGGACTATGCACATCACCATTTCATATGTAACATCATTACTCACCTAGACACCTTAGTATGAATTTAATGGCTGCATTTTATCTTCTCGGCATTTTATTTGTTTTATTTTACTCTTTCCTCAGCGCTCTCCTTCCGCCTTTATCTCCAGAATTCCCTTCCCCGCGCACAGTAGCAGGCCAGCAATTTTTAAACACCGGCTAAATTCTCTCTTTCTTCATTAAAGGGTTTCTCTCTCTTTCTCTCCTTAAATCCCCCATAAGTTGTATGTCTGTGCAAATAACGACCATTGAATTAAATAAAAAGCACCCCGTTTATACATTATAATGATAACCACTACAGGAAAGTTCTGTTGTGCTACATGTTTTTCACGGCCTCCCTGATCTTTTGCGAGCAGTGAAGTGCGCATGTAGGGGCACCCCCCGGCTCGTTCATTATCCACAGATGACCTCCTAGTGCATGATCGCTTTGAAGCGTCCTCACGAGTCTGTAAAATGCGCTGAGCTTTACGAAGTACTGCATGCAAATGCCATCCAATCTTTCGTCTACATTGCACTCCAAGAACAACGCTTGCATGCGTTGTTTTTAAAGCTGATTGTGCGAAAACTGCCTGAGTGATAATTATAACTTCGGTGGTAAAAGCTGTATTCGTTTCGATGGGCAAATATGAATAAAATTTCTTGTCTGTCGCTCTCCGCATGTAGAGAGGGACAGACAGAGAAAGAAAGGAAACAAGCTGTATGCGTCGCTTGCCGTCTCTGCACCGGTCGTCGCAGTGCAGCGCGCGCTCAGTCATCTTTTGCGCACCAATGCGAGGCGACCTAAGCACTACGCCCAGTGCGCCATCTACCTCACAGTGAAGGGCATTACGTGAAATCAGGCGTGAATGAAAACCAAAGCCAAAGTGATTCCCGGAAGAGGCGCGTCAAAAGAGAGAAAAAATAAATGTCCCTTGACGCAGAATCCAGGTGACGGAAATACTGAATAAGGACTATTGCGTTCCCGGCTAAAATCATATGGCCTGTTAAAAAATCGCCACTATAGATGCAAAAGCGAAAGGCCGAACAGAGACAGGCGGCGACGCCTATTTCGCGATTGGTGCATCACGAGGCCGCTGTTGGCGCTCATGCTGCTGGTGGTGCCGCCGCTTCTGCCCCTAAACGGAAAGCCCTCACGGCCGTACTTCAACGGTCGGCATACGGACATAAGCCTGCGGTTTTCGTGAGCGAGCGCATTATGTGTGCCTACGCAGTGTGCGCCAAATGGAGCGATACAGAATGCGCCGCCGCCGCTGTCTGACAGGCCGCCATTCGGCGCGCGCATTTGAACACACTTAGCGGGCAGCTGATCTTATCTGCAAACACAGGCGGAACAGCCACTGAGATTTCTATCGTTCCCATACCAGCGGCCGGCCGTATAAGAGCTCGGCCCGGCCGTCCCCTCTGCACACCGCGGTCTGACAGATCGTGGCTATGGGCCGTGCGTGTGTATTCAGGAAGAAACATTCACGCTAACCTCAGCGCGGAGGAGAAGCGTCGCGATTGTGTTCCCTCCGCTGTAAGGCGCATGCTAACCCTGATTTGTACTGATGGGAGAAAACAGCGATCTCGCTTCGTGCTTCCTGCCAACAGGTTCGTTGGGTCGAAATGAACTTGGCTGCCATAGAACAGCTCATGAGACGTGTACAAAGGTCGCACAGTTTTTGCATCCATGTCGGTGAAGCTATCAGGACGGCCACAACCAATATGAGCAGGGAAAAGTGCATGGGGAAGTTGTTGCGTAGCGCTCTCTAGATACGGCGAGAGAGCACGCACTCATCGAAATTCTCTGGAAACCTTGCTCCTATCTTAGTGTATCAAGGTTCTAGGCGCAGCTGCCGTTTTCTTGAGCGATTGTCATATTTATTTTTCCACAATAAAGCATCTAATCTGCCGATTTCTGCGCCGATGCGAGCACAGCCATTAGCGCGGAAGGGCAGACAATCAGTCTATGAAACATCGGAGAGACGCAGCCCACAACGGTCCGTGCAGAGGAAAGAGGCAGAGGAGAGAAGTTAAAACATGCCCCGGCTTCCTGAGCAACTGAGAAACATTCTGTGTTTACGGCTTTGACAGTTCGCCGTTAGCAAGCGAATTCATTCCTCCAAGCTTCGCCCGAAAACGGGACAAAACGCTTTCTCAACTTCTAAACTAGACGACTCCCCAGGACCACATCCCCGGTTTCATTTAGAGCGGACGCTACAGAACTCATCTCATCGCCGATCATCCGCTTGTGAAAAGCGGCACACGTCTTCTCCATATTAAGCATCCATCATTAGCGTGCTTCGGGTGCTATGCGCTCCCCAGCGGCACTCGCAAACACCAGGCGCACGCGAACACACCCGTACCCGCACGCGAACACACCCGTACCCGCACGCGCACACACACCCGCACCCGCGCGCGCACACATCCGTACCCGCACGCGCACACACCCGTACCCGCGCGCGCGCACACACACAAACCCCACCCACTTTTCGCTCGCATCAGCAGGTCCGATCGGCACTGACAGCGCGGACAAACATGGCTGCGCCCCTGCTGCTCGCACATGTATAGCTCGGCGGCAGCCGCTGCGGTGTGGCGTACACTAGAGCGTTCGTCGAACCCTTCCGGCAGGCACGCCACGGTCGTGCATAAGCCAGTGCGACGTTCTTTCTTTAGCCGCCGCCGCCGCGACGGCCGTCCCGCGCGTAGCTGCCACAGGTAAATTGTTCCTGAGTCGCTCGGTCCGTAGCCGCCAGCGTCGTCGCCACATCGTTAGGCAGCCCGCGGGTCTCAAGAATTCAGTGCAACACGTCGGAGACAGTGCACTCTGACTACCCCGGGTTTTTCATGAAACTGCGGGTTTGATGATTATAGGCAGAATCCGGCGAAAGGAAGCAGTGGACAAAGTATATTCGGACAGAGATTTTTGGGCACAGCTCCCTTAGCCGCCTTCCCAGTTAATTCAGGTCTTCCTGTTGATGCAGTCTTTAAATAACGTGCCCATACAGCGGGCAATTGCAGATATGATCAGATATGACCACTTATGACCGGGTATGAGGTTACAGGCGTGAGGTGCGATCTACAGTCGAGGAAGTTGACAGACGCTTTGCAAAAGGACTGTGCAAGGAGGGCAAGTGAGATGAAATACCTTAAAGCGTTCTGTGGCAAAAGGCGACACGGCATGAAAGGCAAGGCTTCAAGACAGCGCACTTAAACAGCCTGAACTCGCACGACGTTCGTGTAGTCATATTGTACGCACTACACGCCCGGTGGAAAAGAAACACCGAGAGATTTGGCGGCAACATCAGTACGAATATAGACGTGCACTGTGCTGGAAACGAAAGAGCCAAGCTTTCATAACAAGGCGGGATCAAAACGTTGTTAAAGCCTGGAAACCAGTTGTTATAGGGGCATAATCAGCGGTACAGCTAAATCTTGTTTAAGCGAGACATCACATAGCACTGCAGATGGCTGCTGCCCAGCATTTATGACCGCGGTTACCACAGAAGTGCGACCATGCAGTCAATTTTCTGATGTGATCGCCTCTAACAATTCTCATAAATTCTGTCACTCTTTTGGATCCCAAGGGCAAACCTTAATGCAATTCAGCATGTCATACATACAGAGAACGCCTTTTTAGCATTCCAGCAGTGATCACATCTCAGATTTTAAATATGTTCTATGTATTCTTTTTTTCTTGAAAATATTTCCGCCCAACATTTAATACTGGCCGCTTTTGGCTTTAAATAACTTGTAAAAAGACCCGCTGCTCTTGCTAAGGCCTGAATATGAATTCGGTGTTCTCTATTAGTGAGGACTGTAATGTACATAAGTGAAACAACGGGGCTAGAAGACCGCTCCAAGCTGCAAAGCACACAACTTCGCGGCAGTGATAGCGTGACTGCACTGCACGGAACTGCGGCGGCCATGGACACTGCGGCAGGCCGCGGTGTCTCTCTCGGCGGCCCTAATCTGCTAAGCGCTCGCGTCGTGCCCTGTTATGGCATTGGACGCGGGCCGCCTTTGCGTGCCCGGTCGTGTGCATGCGCACGAACGACGCTAATGGCATCGGCGGTGCCATTGCACGGGCTCTATACACCGCTCACTGGACGCTGTGCATTATACACGCGCCCCGCCTCTCCGGTGCTCGTCCCGGGGCCAAGTGTCCGCAGGTCGTAAAACCTTGGCCCTCGCGGCAAGCTGCGTGCCTTGCCGGCGAGCGCTTCACGCTGGTATGTATGTACACGGTGAACGCACTCAAAATCTTGGTTTCCGCGATTTTTTTTCTTTGAGAAGTATTAAGGTTACGGAGGGACCTATCCGTGACATCGCCATAGAAACTCGCAAAGTCTGCTGAACCTTAGTGGGCTCAGATCTCCTGTGGCCAGCTGTGAGTGCAGCTTGAACTGGCTCGCCAAGAGTACGCGGTAGAATTGCATTCCTGAGGCACGGTGCGAGGCGGTTGCTGTTGCAGATAATGTGCTACAGGCTATTTACGGAAAATTTTCGGCAATCTATACAAAACTTTGTTGCGCATTCGACTAAAATCCTCCGAATTTATTTCTTTATGTATCCTACGCCACTGTGTAAACGGAGTTCCTGGCAAGGCCGAATACGAGGGTGGGACTGCCCATCTGCATGCAAGAAGACTGGGAGGCTTAACCTAGCGCTGTCACTGTGTTTAAAATAAATTTCGGCTTCAGCCATCGAACTCGGCTAAGAAGCGGTGAATTTTGGTGGGGGATTGAAGAGCGCGGTACTCAACTTTCCTTATACAGGATGGAAGACTCCTTGATATGCGGACGGTCTTGCAAGCCACCTCGGTTTTGTTGTTTTTTGGTCGTCGCGATAACTCTTTTAATACTAGTAGTAGCCTGAGCAGTGAGCCTGAGGATGATGTCAGAGTGTCTGGTTTTAGTTTCTACTACGAAAACCTCAAGAAGCCAACTTAAAACAACTGCTGTCCACCTTGTATTCCTCCTGTTACATGTGCCCTAATTTTTTTGTTTGGAGAAAAAACACCTTTGTAAAATTTCCCAAAAATAGCTTCTGCCTATGGGTAAAGCTTTGTAGGGGGCTAGTTGGACGTGCATACTGAAACTGGGGAGCGCTAGATTCAAGACAAAGGGACAACACCACATAGGAACACCACGAGACACGAGCGCAATAGATCTAACGTCATAAATATTTACCATAATTTTCACAAATTTTTGTCTTTGACAAATAAAATTTTATACTACTGCCATATATTTATACTGCGAATGCATACTGTCAAATAACTTATTTATTTTGTTGCGCTGGATGGAACGGAAACTTACAAAATTTATCAGTCAAAAATAATAAAAAGAACCAACAAAAATGACAATTTTTCTCATCGTGCGGGAACACTTAAGCATGTGAACTGCCTTTTTGCGTAAAAAGAGAAGTATAACTGAGACCCTGTAAAAGACGCGGAGTCTCGATGTGTACATTTAGAGAGGGGATTCATCGGGCGCGTGACCAGGGCCTCCTCACCTCCCATACTGACCTTATTGGCCATCTACACCCCCTTCCCCCCCTACACTCCCGTTTCTATGGAGGCGAAAAGCAAGGTCACCCGTGTGCTGTGCACTGACATCGCACATCGCCCCACTTTTTTCCGGCCTCCAGCCTCAGCGACAGCTATAGACCTGACACTGCATTCACCTGACGTCCGCGTGAGTTGGTCAACAGCGCCTGACCGCATGGGAAGTGATCACTATCCGATTTTTGTGTTTGCTGCCGACTTTCGTATGCATGGTCCTAAAATTAGCAACGTGGTCAACTGGGACAAGTACAGAAAGCACCTAAAACGTGTTTCTGGTGATGTTCTTGACAAAATGATTTCTAGTAAGCTAGCAGCAACTACGGCGGTCAAGTTACCTGATCATTTTCCGGCCCCGGATTTAAAACTCAGGAACCTTTGCGCAGCGAGAAGAAGGGCGGAGCGCCAACTCGTGCGGAAGAAGGACAACAGGCAACTGAAGATGACCTTCAATAGGCTGAATTCTGCTATTAGACGGCACACGAACAAGCTGTACAGGTCGCAATTCGCCTCATTCTGCGCTAGTTTGACTGTGTTCTCACCGATAACGAGAATATGGCGAGTTATTGACAGCCTTGCTGGAGAATCTCGCCCTTCGAAGCCTTTTGAAGCTCTTGCAATACGCAAGGAAAAACCTATTGCGTGCTTGGCAGAGGAATTTGCAGACGCACTCGTACGCGCTGATTCTGGAATAGATATATATACACCACCTGCTTCCTCCAGGTCAATCATGGACGTCCCGTTCACGCTTCGTGAGCTTCAGACTGCGCTCATTGGCCTGCGGCGCCGGTGTTTACCAGGTCCCGACGGCATCACCAATCAAATGCTGAATAATCTGCCCTTGCAACTCAGGAAGGAGCTCCTCAACTTCATCAATCGAGTTTGGGAGACTGGCGATGTTCCTCCGCCATGGAAGGCGGCACATGTAGTTCAAGTACTGAAGCCTGGCAAAGACATGACAGACCTTGCCTCGTATCGCTCTGTGCCATTGACCTCCTGTGTAGCTAAGTTGATAGAGAAGCTGGTAAATGAACGCTTATCATGGTGGCTTGAGGACAGCAAGGCACTGCCATCATGTATGACAGGATTCCGCCGAGGTCTTAGTGCCCAAGATAGCGTCTTAGACTTGATCAGTCACATTGAACACCAGCGAGCTTTCGGCCTTTCCACCTTAACCATTTTTCTTGATGTTGCGAAAGCTTACGACAGCGTGCTTCAGAGCTCAATTCTAAACAGTTTGCAAGGCATGGGCATGCAGGGCCATATGCTAAGATTAATTTACAAGTTTATAAGTGATCGCGCGGTTCGTGTACGGTTAGGGAGTACGTTAAGCACCGAAAGGGTTCTATCACGAGGTGTGCCTCAAGGAAGTCTTCTTTCCCCCACGCTCTTTAACGCCGTAATGGCTGGCCTACCCGATTCATTGAAAAAAAGTTGCAGGTAAGTGCGTATGTCACTTTATGCGGACGACATCTGTATTTGGATTACTGGCTACCAACACAAGCGATTAGCCCTGATAGCTCGACAGGCTATACTTTCGGCACAAGCTTACCTTCAAGGTGTGGGGTTGTCTCTGTCAGTGGACAAATCCGGCTTTATTCTGTTTCCAGGCGTAGGAAGACGTCAAGCGCGGTTGAATATAGACCTCGGTCACTCTTGCATCCGTCAATTCAACCACGCGCGTTTCCTGGGCGCCGTTGTTGACTCCAGTCTACAGTGGCGAAAAGCTGTAGACGCGATTGTTTCATCTATATCTTCTCGTCTCAATGTGATCCGTAGAATTGCACGTGAGCAATGGGGAAACCATCCTTCTTCAATGGTCAAACTTCATGAAGCGCTGGTGGTCAGCCGGATAATGTATCAATTACCTTTAATTTCCCCCTCGGCAACACAACTTGAGCGTCTCGAAGTTGTTCACAGAAAGGGCCTAAGAAGAGCTATTGGAGTTCCCCAGGTGGCTGCGAATAAGGCAGTACTTCATGAGCCCCTATCGAAACCTCTTAGCCTTATCCCTTCTCAGAGACTATTAATGCATCTTGACCGCTTAGGAGAGACGATAGCTGGGCGATCTCTTCTCCAGCGGCTCTGCAAGAGATATGAGTCGAAGGCTTACTTGGCACTCAATACTCTTAGTTCTAAACAGGGGTACATTCCTGTCTTTGCGCATCGCATCCTTCAAAACAGCAACTACCTCGGGGCCCCCGCGTCTCGAACGATTGTATGGGCTCCAGCTCATATGGGCCTCGAAGGCAATGAAACGGCAGACGCCGTCGCCCGCGCGCTCACTCTCCGGGCAACGCCTTCAGACCCTTTGGATACGGATCCCGCACCCAATCCGGCCCTCACTTTTCGAGAAATTACTGAATTATTCCAATTCGGCCATGCAATTTATCACAAGCCTTGTAAGGGCCTCACAAAGGTGGAGGAACGCACACTCCTCCGCCTTTACACCAAAACGCTGCTGTGCCCGGCAGTTTTAAAACACTTTGATCCTGCCTGTACAGGAGAATGCCCACACTGTGCGGAGAAGTCTTCGGACATCTTTCACATGGTGTGGGCATGCCAGTCAACCCCGAACCTCGCCCCCAAACCCAATCCCCCCGGGAGGACTGGGAGGCAGCCCTGCTCGGCTGCTCGGACCTAGCAAGCCAGAAGGCCCTGGACCACCGAGCCCTAGTCGCGGCGGTCGCCAATGGGCTCCTGTAATGAGGAGCCCACCTAGAGATTGCGAGAGAATGCTCCGGCTACCTCAAGCTTCCTCCCTGAAATAAAGTTTTTCACTCACTGACTCACTCTTAGTTCTTTAGGCATTAATGTCCGCAGGCAAAGGAAACGGTTGAAACCCCCCTGGTCTTTTCCGACCCTCGACTGTAAGGTCACAATTCCCCATGTGAGCGCAAAGTGCAACTCTCCTTTGGCAGCAACGCGTTCGCTTGTACTGGAATACTTGGAAACAGAGTATGCCTGCCATCTACAAATTTTCACGGATGGTTCTGTGGACAACGTCAAATAAGCTAGCGCAGCGGCTTTTTACATTCCTTCTTTGGACTGTAAGTGGTCCGTACGCAGTACTGCTGTCGTATCCTCCACAACGGCTGAAAGTGTTGCTATTGAGGCACCTTTACAGAAATTAGGGTCTTGTCCGGCTCAACCTGTTGTCATCCTAACTGATTCAAAATCTGCCCTTCAGAGGTTAGAGCGCGGATTCCCTACTGACGCCTTGTCTCTAAGCTCTGTGCGCTTGGTGCAGAATCTGCACAGCAGAGGCTTTACTCTACATTTCCAGTGGGTGCCCTCTCACATCAACGGTAATGAGTCAACGGTAATGAGGTGGCAGACAGTCTCGCCCATAAAGCTCTCTCAAGGATTCCATAAAAAAAAGTACCTCAAGATGGAAAAAAGTCTCTGCAGGAAAACGGTGCTCGATCACTTCAGTACCCTGTGGAGTGCGTCCCACAAGCCATGTGTGACCAAGGGACTGAGAAGATCTCAGGCGACCCTTCTACATCGAATTCGCACGGCCTCTGCTCGCACTCCTGCATGGATGCATAAGACCGGCATAGCATCGTCTCCGCTCTGCTCTTTATATGGTGTGTGCGGGGATATCGAACATTATATTATGTACTGCCCAGAGTACAACGCGGAAAGGCAGGTGATGTTCGCTTCCTTCAAGAAGACAGGAACCCGTCACAGCACAGTGCAGGACATTGTCTACCCGAGTGGAAACCAGACATGCAGAAGGGAGGCTGCATGCCTTCTTTTAACATTTCTGCAGAAAACGGATCTTGTTTTTAAATGGTGACAGCAGGAACGGACTATGGCCTACTGTGATTGAATGTGCGCGTAGATGGTGTCTTCCAGAGTGGACTACTTTATACTGTGAGTGAATGTGTGTATGGAGTGTGGCACTACAATGGCGTATGTTCTACTGTGACTGAATATGTGCATAGATGGTGACTTCTGGAGTGGACTGTGATGTGAACTGTGTGGATTGATTGTGTGCATAGATGGTGACTGCGGGAGAGAAAGTGTGCTATTATAAGAGACTGTGCGCTTAGTGGGGTAGATGCGACATTGTTAATATCGAAGGGACGCTGCGGTGGAGCAATTGCCGGCAGATAAAGCAAGGCTAACCCAACCTGTAGCATTCAACACCTCAACCTCAACCTCAACATCGCACAGTACATGGGCGCTTTCTGCGTTTCGCCTCCACCGAAACGCTGCCGCCATGATCGGGTCCGAACAATACACGTGCCAAATTGAAAATTCGTTTCGAGGAGGAGGAGGAGAAGAAAGCATTTATTATAGCACTGTACTGATTTGGGAAATGGAGGTGGGGAAGGTCGTTGCGCTGGGTGGCAGTCCCTATTGCGAGACGCCATTGGCCGCTGCCGCTGCCCGTGCTCTCTGGATCAGGGCCCGCTGGGCCTCCAGGTACGAGCTGGACAAGGCCGCCTCCCAGCCCTCCCTAGCTGGCTGGCTTATAACGGCTATATGTGTATTGTACCGGCAGGCTCACACCACGTGGTATAGTTCAGCATACTGACCGCAGAATTTGCACCTGCCCGTGAATGTAGGACCCACGTGTCTTTAGTATGGCGGGATTTAAGAAGGACCCGGTTTGGAGCAGTCTAACGTGGCACTTCTCGGTTCTGTCCAGACCCACGGCGGGTCCCGGGAGTACCCCCCTGCTGAGGCGTAGATGGTTTGTAATATCTGCGTAAGAGATTAGCGGGATTGGTATGATTTCCGCGGAAGAACCGGGGGACTGAGCGGAATCCGGGAGAAGGCGGCTGCGTGAGTGGCCTCGTACCCCTCAACCCCTGGTGACTGGGCACCCATACTATCTGTTTTTTACTACCCGCTGAGTCAGTCCCACTTGCTCTAAAATGCCAACAGAATTCTGCAGGCGAGTGGCGCTATCCTACACCGCACGTAATTTCAGCAGGCCTGCTGCGAGTCAGAAGTAATGTACGCTGCGTCGGGGCGGGTGGCGCCCAGTGCAATTGCCACTTCCTGCAATATTAGCGCGTCACTAGTTTTTACCCAGTTCCTTTCACCTCCTTTCCCTCGTGAACCACCGCAATGGTGCACATACCTTCCTCGGTTGGACCCGCTGCATCCACGAAGTATATATGCCTGTCCTATTCCCGTAGTAATTTTGAATAAATTTTGCCCTGGCTACACGCTTCCCCTTATTATACTCCCAATTCACATTTCTGGTGAGAGGCTTAATTGTCAAAGTATTTTTTCATGCCTCAGAGATGTCGACTCTGCGTTCGGCAGTGGGGAGCAACGCGAGATTGAGGTCCCGGAAGACTTGTCTGCCGGCGCTGGTCATCGACAGCCTGGAAATTTGGCTTGTTCTGTGGGCCTGAGTCAACTCCTCCACCGAGTTGTGGACACCATTTTGAGCAGGCGATATGTAGACGCTTTGGCAGGCAGTCGTAGCGCCTTTTTAAGGCGAAAGCCTTTAACGGGTCATGCTTGCAGCCATGACACCTGTCCGTTCGTTGTCACGCTCTTCAACCACTTGTGACTAACTAGTCATTAAGGCGAAAGCATTTAATAGCTCATACTCGCGCCCATGATACCTGTCCGTCCGATGTCGCTCTCTTCAATCACTTATGACTAAATAGTCATTGGTAATAGTCATAGTCACTAGTCATAGCCAAAGTCATTAGTCATAGTCATACACATTAGTCATAGCCATTAGTCATAACCAAATTCATTAGTCATAGTCATTAGTCGTAACCAAAGTCATTAGCCATAGTAATTAGTCGTAACCAAAGTCATTAGTCATAGTCATTGCGATATTCAAAGCAATTTTCATTTCATTTACATTCCCTTGCGGAGCGGTTCGGCTGTCCACCGAGATATGAAACAGGCGTCATTTACTTTCCTTAAATTGTCTAACGGTCAAGGCGGCGCGCCGAACAGGCGGTGGCGTTCCGTGGACTCCCTGGCAACGCTGCAACATGCTGTCGCGTCCCAATACAGGCGCCTCCTGAACGCCATCTCGAAGGATGCCGCGTAAACGCTCTTTGTAGTCAGTCTCGATCTAATCAACATCTTAAACGCACATCAGTGACACAAGCAGCAACACCGCGCTAAAGGCGTCCGCCTCACCGCGCTGAGCTGGGTCCAGTAATCATGTTTGACAACGCCATCCGTCTTCGAAGGAGAACTTGACGGCGAGCAGTTCCTGTACATATCTGTTATTGTGTAAATAGTTTTTGTGTATATTACCTCTCCCCCTATCCTCCCTTCCTGTCCCCTCACCACTTTCATTTAATAGTAATAATTGGTTTTCGGGGAAAGGAAATGACGCAGTATCTGTCTCAGATATCGTTGGACATCTTAACCGCGCAGTAAGGGAAGGGATAAAGGAGGGAGTGCAAGAAGAAAGGAAGAAAGAGGTGCCGTAGTGGAGGGCTCTCCGGAATAATTTCGACCACCTGGGGATCTTTAACGTGCACTGGCATCATACAGCACACGGGCGAGGGTGGGTAGGAGGTTTAAAAATATGAAAGAGGTGAGTAGGAGGTTTAAAAATATGAAAGAGAGAAAGAGGTTCCGTACTGGAGGGCTCTGGAATTTAGACCACTTGGAACACATTGGCACCTTTTGTGTTCCGGATCCATCGACCTGTGGCTGCGGCGGCTTTTGGCGAAGAAGGATGGCTGTACGACACTGCGATGATGATGCGCGGTCTGTCCAAGATTACTTCAGAGAAAACATATTTAAGCTGCGTGAAGTGTAGAAGGAGCTATGCTTTGGATATGAAGTTATCGAGTTGATGGTAGAGTTGTGTTTTTGAAACAGTCTTGATTTTCTCACGTGAGTGAAACGCATGTCCGCACTTGATGTTTAGGAATGTAGCGCAGAACATGTTTGTGATATGTTGTAAACTGTCGAAACAGTCAATAAAGACCAAAAACCCGCCACGGTGGCTCAGTGGTTATAGCACTCGGCTACTAATCCGGAGACCCAGGATCGAACCAGACCGCGGCGTCCGCGTTTCGATGGAGGCGAATCGCTAAGGCGCCCGTGTGCTGTGGGATGTCTGCACGTTCAAGATCCCCAGGTGGTCGAAATTATTCCTCAACCCTCCACTAAGGCACCTCTTTTGAAGCGAGAAGATTCACTACGCCAGCTTTTGGAGCCGTTAGCGGGGTCGCAAGTTTGAGTTTGAATGTAGCTAGAGGTCACAGTGGCCGCAAGTTTCCCCTTGAATGTAGTAAGAGGTCAAACCATGAGCATAACTGGTGTTAGGTTTGACACATGATGGATGGATGGATGGATGGATGGATGGATGGATGGATGGATGGATGGATGGATGGATGGATGGACGGACGGACGGACGGACGGACGGACGGACGGACGGACGGACGGATGGATGGATGGATGGATGGATGGATGGATGGATGGATGGATGGATGGATGGACGGACGGACGGACGGATGGACGGATGGATGGATGGATGGATGGATGGATGGTAGGAGCGTCCCCTTTAAAACGGGGTGATTGTAGTTGCCACCGTGCTGTTTTTTCATTTATTTTTGTTTAACTGGGCTGTAAGTTGTTAATAAAATTCGCCCTTTTCTTTAAAATAAGTCTTCGTACACTTTAAACTCTTGTAACCACTCTGCTTTTGAGCCACAAATCTTCCAATCGCTTTTTGCTAATTTCCACCGCAGATTTGTTTACATGACTATTCTTATCTCTAAACCCTAAGGCCTCAGGAAGAGTGACTGTGCCTGCATCGACATCGGGATGGATACCATCACATTTTAGGAGGGGTGTTTTATTGTTTCTACAGATTTACCGCACACGGCACATGTGTCATCTTCTTCGTTAAATTTCTTTTTGTAGCTGCGCGTTCTAAGACACCATGACCTAACTTCAAAGAGGAGGGCACTGCCTCTTGAGTTATCATAAAACGCTTCCTTCCTGATCAGCCTTTTCCATTATCGATATAGTTCTGCACTATGCTTCTTTTCCATTGAATCTATCCAATTTTTACCTTCCGCGCTTTTAACCTGTCGTTTAATGCTATTTCTTTCTCCTCCCTCGTGTCTGGCAAACTTACTGGTTAGCTTTCTAGTTTTCCGCCACTGTGAGACAACGCTCTTTCTGTATAGGTATTTAAATCCCTTAGCTGCCCATCTGTTATCGTCCAATTTCGTCAGGCTTTCTTCGTATAGTATTTTACTCTCAGATTCCTGTGCTTCGAACAATGCCCAGCCCAAATCCCCCTGGACTGCCTCGTTTGTGGTTTTCCCGTGCCCACCTAGTGCTAATCTTCCCACAGCTCTCTGATTTACTTCTAACCGTGACTGAACTTCTGCTCTTAAGCATAGAACCGCATTACCGAAGGTAAGCCCCGGCACCATTATTCCTTTCCAAATACCTCTCAGTACTTCATGCCTGTTGTACGCCCACAATGCCCTATATTTCATTATTCCGGCATCTCTTCACTAATTTACAAGGTTCATGGCCAAACAGCTGCACTGGACATTTCGGCAGCGGCGACAGCCGCGAGGGTATTGACTAGCTTTTTAGATCAAAGGCCCCGTGTATGGGCGTTCTGCATTCCTCTCTGGTTGTGGAGCTTTCACATGTATGTTGCATTATAAATAAAGTGTACCAGCTGTACAAATACACCATAATCAAACAGCGTATTCAGACCATGCTCCTATACATATCGGCTACATGTAGCTCTTTTCGCTTCCTTGAAGCTGAACTGATACATGAATCGCGATAACGCGATAGCGTTAAAAGCCCCATTCACTAGAAAATCCGGTGTTAACTTTGTGACTTGCAAATGGTTCCAATAGAGCAACCTAAGGAGGCAGATTGGCCACCTAGATCACGTGATCTTGTGGCGTCATCGTAAACTTGCCCACCGGATGGAAAGCAAACTGCCCACGTTGATAGGTGGCGGCTAAATTAATGATTGGTCACTCGGGAAGAGCAATCTGGGCCACATAAAGCCGACCACCTGGGGCACCTGCCATCACTGAGCAATGGCGCATCGCTTAACCGCTTTACCACTGCGCAGGAGGAGTGAGTACTCCTAGAGATTTACGAATAGTGATGATGATTATAGATTTTAAGAGCATTAGCTCTTCCTCATCACGTTTCGAGATTTCGGGCGGGGGGGGGGGGGGGGGGTCTGCCGCCACCCTGAGATCACAGCGCCATTTGTGGCAGCAACTAGAAAACAGCACATCTCGCATTGAGACTTGTAGCGCCATCTACAATAGCATTGTAGAAGCAACCACCTGCCGCGTGCCAATCATGACGTCACGCTTCAATATGGTGGATAGAGGCTGAACTATACTCCGTCTCACAAGATGTTTGCAGCACTACGAAAGGTACAGCTCTCTCGTCCAATCAGGATGGCGCGCACTACATTAGTGTGTTCCTACGCGCCTGTGGCTCGATCCACCTGATGTCCAGGTGGCTTCTTTCTACCTCTATTTATAGTAGCGCCGAGCCACAGGTGTTCCACCGCGCAGCGCCGCGCCTTTCCTCAAAATCCAACTTTCAATTTTCAGTTTTCTCTCGCTTCTTTCCCTCCTTTATCTCTTCCTTTACGATGCGGTTCGGGTGTCCACCGAGATATTGTCTTTCTTCTTTCCCTCCCTCCTTTATCCCTTCCTTTACTGCGTGGTTCGGGTGTCCACCGATATATGTGAGACAACCAGGGTACTGTTATCATCAGTTCCTCTGTTGTCGCGTCGCAGTAAATTTCAGTAATCGTGTCATGTGCATATAAATTTACTCCAGCGTGCCGAGGCAGCCGAGTGTCGATGGTGGCGAAATGCAAAACAAGCCCATGTGCTGCGCGAGAGGCAACGCACGTTAAACGGGTTCGATCATCTCATCGTCCTCATAACAACTGAATTCAGCACTGCTGGTTGTGTCGTCCTCCAGGTTGACAACAATGGCCGGTCCCTGGTCAACAACATCGTCGATGATGTGGTCCAGTTTTCTCATCACATCTTCCTCACTGATAATATGCTGCACGTAATTCTTCCATTTCTCAACAGTCACTTGCGTGATGCCTTGCCAAACCAGAGGCTCGACGTCTTGGAGCTTAAACGTCTTGTTTTCGCTGGCCACGAAACCCTTGACGTCGCTCCAGACAAGCTCTATCGGGTTCAGTTGGCAGTGGTACGGTGGCAGGCGCACAACGAGATGGCCAGCAGCTTTAGCAATGCAGTCGACACGGTATTGCTCCCCACCTGTGTTCACATTGCTGACAAGCTGCATGAGCTCGGCCTTCACCATGCCGCTGCTCCACGCGACACTTTTTCCGGACAGCCAAGCCTGTATGTCCTTTTTGAGGCTACTCATCCGCGGCACTTTATCCTGCTTCACAGAATGATATGGCGCGTTGTCCATCACTATAACGCTGCCGGGTGGTAGTAGTGGGAGAAGTCTCCTGGAGAACCAGTTTTCGTAGTGTTCCCCGTTCATTTCCTCGTGGTAATCGCCCGAGTTTTTCTTCGCTCTGAAAACTTCCGCTGCGCCTTCGACAAAACCTTGCTCACTACCGCAATGCGTCACAATAAGCCTGCCACCTTTGCAACTGGGGTTTTGTAGACCAGTCGACAGTCCGGATCGATGCGCTTGGTGTGCAGATTGGATGGTGCAGTCAGTCCACACTCGACTTCGCGTGTGGCCGGCGTTAACCCACGTTTCGCCGGTGAAGAAAATAGGCCTACCCTGGCGTCGCAGCTCCGCTATCTGGCGCAGGTACCGGCGGCGACACTGCACAATGTGCGTCGCTTCGATTAACATCGCATTCCGAGAGCGCTTCTTATATCGGAAGCCAAGTTTCTTCAACATCCTCTGCATTGTCGCTGCGGACACGGTCGGTAGCGTTTCGTCCTCTTCGAAATGCGCAACCACCTTCGCGATAGTTGGAATTTCCCCTCTCTGGAAAAAGGTGTGTACCACCCTTCGCAACACGCTCAGGTCAAAATCGTCCAGCTTCTTCGTCCGCTCGCGGCCTCTTCCGCCAGCACGCTTCTTCGGTGACAACACTCGGCCCGCGTTCAACGTCCCCGTTGTCCACTTGTAAAGCGTTCGCTCGCTCACCTGCGTGAGTTTTGCCGTCCTCTTGATGAGCGCATTTGTACTCCAACTGCCCCCGCACTCGACGCGAAGCGCTTCAAGAACATTTAAAGCCACCTGCTTCGCCTGCTTGGGGAAACAGCGCACTGTCGGTGTAGAGCACACAGGAGACACAACAGACTCGTCCGACGCCATGTTGGAAAGTGGCGACGCATCACTACCTCGCAGCAGGCCTCCGCAGAGCTGTGTCCGTACGGGCTTTGTCTGGTAATTTCACCAGTGATTGAAACACTCCCTACCATTTAAATATACCTGTCCAAATCATGTTTTTAGTTGCAATGCTTATTGTTTTTATTAATAGTCATACACTCCTCAAATATTCGAGGGACTATTTTCTGCGTTTCTGCAGCCCTGATTGGACGAGAGAGCTCTACCTTCCGTAGTGCTGCAAACATCTTGTGAGACGAAGTATATGTAGGACGTCAGGGGACGAAATGGCGGCATAGTTTCGGTTTCTCGAATACAAGATGACGGCCATTAAAATTGGTTGTGCCATCCGTTTCCCCATATCACCAAAAATATCTTATAACGGGTAGGAGAACTCCCGTTGAGGGACCGCTGTACATGTATACAAAGCCCGTTATACCTAGTGACACGGGCATTTCTTCTTCTTCTTCTTCTCCTCAAGTAATATGGCACATACCCACGTGGGGGGATTGGCCAAGGTATAGGGTAGAATGCCAATGAAGCATTTGCGCGGGGAAGGAAACGTCAGAAGACTGAATCAAGATAAGAAAAAAATTTTATCTTCAATCTTCTTTCTTGCCCCACCATAATTTTTGTACATGTATACAAGCCCGTTGTGGATTAGGCGGTGCGGGCTGGGCAACATTACTTTCCTTTCTTTTTCTTTGCCCACACTAATATATGTACATGTATACAAATCCCGTTATACTTAGTGCACGGCCAGCCGGGACATTTTCTTTTTCGTTCTTTTTATCGTCCCACAATAATTTTTGCACACGCATACATTCCTTCCGCTATATATACTGCAACAACAAGGGGCACCCATCCGGGGACAGTTGTGTACGGGATTTGGTAGGCAAATAAAACCCTATGAGTTGTGGTATAGAACTAAAACCAAAATGACATAATAGGTAAACATTGTATACATGCAATTACTAATTGAAGCGCTACCATAACGCACCGCAAGCCGAATTCGAGGCCCATTTTGACCCCCCAAACGAAGTAAATTTCGTTTTTCGTTTGGGACACATCTTGAGGGGGTGCAACTCGACAATGGTAGACGTGCATCGTAATTTCTATTATAGGTGGCGTTAGGCGGCGTGAGTGCACGCGTACCGAGCATGGTGGCAATCCACCCCGTTTCAAAGGGCATTACATTCAGTTTCTCGAGACGAGCGGTGCGTGCTTCTTCACTTTCTTCGTCTAGTAAACCAAACAGCTAACTCTCGTTAGTTCAACGTCTTCCAGACGGTGGCGGCCTTTTTTTTATGGCGCAAGGGCATCTATGGCCAAAGAGCTCCATGACACAAGGTATTTTCCATTACTCAAGGTGGGGTCAAAGACCCATTTCCCAAGCACTTCACCCTAAATGAGCCGATCACCAGACCAGGGGAAAGCTTGTACCCATTGTATCACTGGTGGGTACCCGGCGGCACTGGGGATCGAACCCGCACCTCACGCATGCAAAATGGATGCTCAACCAGTTGGCCACCGCTGCAGTGAAAGGCCTACGAATGTAAAGCAGGGAAAGACCATCTGTATATATGGGAATTAACCTATTATGCCATCGCGTCATGCCCTTACGTCAGAGCTTAAGTGTCCCCCCAAAGCTCGCCTCATAGTCGCTTTCGACGATGAATCGAGTAGAAAAGCAAGAAGAAGAGGAACTACGGCGCCAGTCACGTGACACCGAACGCGAGCCACTTCGCGAGCAGGAGCCGCCGAACGCAAGCTCGTGGCGCACGCACCTCATGAGACGGAGCCAGCGCCGTTCGCTCCACGCCGCAGCTGGGCACTGCGAATTACCCTTGCGCCCGTCCCGAAGCCTTCTAAAAGACCAGAAGCCAGGGCCCTGCCGAGCCTCGCTGATCCGGGTACGAACCCACTGCGGAGACAACCAACGTCTCTGACGGTGTGTCGGACGCGTGGGATGGACGCCGCTTACGCCACCGGGCGGAAACCGTAAAGGTGCACTTGCGACGCCAGTGAAAGCTCCAAACGGCTGCCGGACTTGACGGCTAAGCTTCCAGTGCACGGAGCGCTTGGAATAAGTCCGATCTAACAGGCTGGAAGGTGGAACACTCTCGTGAGCAGCCGTCCTCTCGGGACCTCCGGCCTGGGGCTCCAGAGGCCTCGCATTCTACCGAATCTTTCATCCGCAACCAGTTAGCTGTCCCAGTAGCAGAGCACCATGTCGAGCCGGCTGCGCAAGAAACCACACTGGGCAGACAGCTTCTAGAACCTGTTGCGGTCGTCGCTTTGGAGATCGAGGCACTTTTCGAACCTGGGCTAGCCTGCGTTAACGTCCCTGTCTCTCGGTCGCTCCGTGATTCGGCGAAGACCCGCAAGCTTCAAGATGCACAGAAGCCGGATGCTGGCCTCATCGAACGAAAGGGCACCGTGAAAGTAAAGTCGACTCGTGCTTCCAACAAGCGTGTCGGCTCTCCGGGACGCCTTTCTGCATCGACGCCCTCGGCGACAGCAGAAGTAGCCGCACCCACGGTTTCCTCCCAACCGGTAAGGATAGTACCGGCCGTTCAAACGGAACGGCAGGCCTCGACAGAATCACCGACACGAACGCGAAAACCACCAGTCTTGCCCATATCGGCGGCAGCACCTGATGGTGAGTTTGCGCCCCAGCTTGTACCGCCACTGCCAGCGGTACATGAAAAGAAGTCTCCGTCGTTGATTAAAGCCTTGCCGCCTACGCACGCCGAATATTCGGCCTGGTCAACAACGCCGTTTTCGGTTTGCTTGCTTCCTGTTGAATCTCAAGCGGACGCCTTCCTCCCGAAACAGGAATCGGAGCCTGCTGGAAGTCCCTCTGCAAAAGCGAGTGCAGGTGCTGATTCGACCAAACCAGTACCGCTGCCTCCACCACCAGCGTCGTGCGTGCCGGAGTCCACCGAACAAGCAGAGGACAAGAAGCACGCTCCTGATTCGAAGCAAGCCGGCGCTGCGGAAGAACCGAAAGGCAAAGAAAAAGTCAGCCTCACGAGTCAGATAAGGCTCAAAGTCAAGAAGTGGAAGAGGTCGCGACCGAAGAAAAACCCCCAAGCCGAAGGCAACGCCGCTCAACAGAACCTAAAAAGTTCCGAACGCAAGGAGCAGGACTCTTCCACATATCGTAAGATTGTTTCCACACTTACTACGTTCTGTTACGGCGATAGGTATATATTAATGCCAGCTCCACGGTCAGTGCGGTGATATGTCGTAGCGAAAACTCCCCCGTTAACATTCCGACCAGTGAGCATGTTAAACCAAGGTCTGAAGGAGGCCATTATTGCTCATATGACCTGTGTGCTCACATGATTGTTGTGTGGTTGGTCAATGTAATAGCCAGTCCAATTTAGAAAACCCTCTATCCGTCACCTCCTTTCACCAATAAGTCATGCGAATCTGGTTACTTCAGCCGATTCTTTTCCCGCTTCCACTATGACAGGCACTGCCCACAAAAGGCATTCATATACTTTTCGCCCTCTTCTGGCGTGGAGATACGCCAGCCGTAGTAGTACCCGACTCTCGCGCGAGTGTCCACATGCAATCCTAGTTGGATTACATGACCACTGACGTCCCATCCACTCCTTAGTTAGTGCTGCCATGCCTATATGGGTAGCATATTTGGCCAGCAGGGAAACGCGGATGTTTGCTGTTCCGACATACGACACCGATGGCTACGCTGTTTACCCGAGGTGCCAATATAGACCTGCCCGTAAGCATCGAGCAGGTGGTCGAGTTGCAGTAGCCCCTCTGCCCCCTAAAGTCTCACCTAGACCTGATGCGACGCCGGTGAGTCATGGTCTTTTCTGTTTCTTGCACGCAGGTGCAGGTTGGGCCTTCCACATTCCTTTGCCGGAGATGGGAAGCTCCATACGGCAGCTGTACGTTATCCTCTGGAAGGACGTGTACGTCAATCAGATCCGGCGGCATTTGGTGTGGACCCTTCTGGAGCTGGCGTTCACCGTCATCGCCATGTACGGCATCGGCAAGGACAGCCTGGAGCTGCGCTTCGGGGAGCCGCAGCCAGCGCAGGTCTTTCCGCGTGTCCAGCCGCTCCAGCTGTGGGAGCACACCGTCGCCAAGATACTCTACACGCCCGACGTGCCGCTGCTCGCGAAGGTGCGCTCCAAAGCTAGCTGCTCACCCAGCGAGGCAAAAATTGCCCTATCAGCCCATAATAATAATAATTGGTTTTTAGGGAAAGGAAATGGCGCAGTATCTGTCTCATGTATCCGCGTACACCTGAACCGCGCCGTAAGAGAAGGGATAAAGGAGGGAGTGAAAGAAGAAAGGAAGAGAGAGGCACCGTAGTGGAGGGCTCCGGAATAATTTCGACCACCTGGGGATCTGTAATGTGCACTGACGTCGCACAGCACATGGGCGCCTTAGCGTTTGTCTCCATAAAAAAGCAGCCGCCGCGGTCGGGTTCGAACGCTCAGGCTTCTCTATACTCGTGCCAAGCTATCAGCCCATAAGGCTCATTTTTGCTGTTTGATTGCCACAATATCTTAATTTGACAGTTTTTTCTTTTACATAACAGAGCTGTTTTAATCTTTCTAGCAGCAGATGCAGCATGGCCAGCGGTAGCCGTAATAGGAAAATGAATACCAGTAGTTAGTAGATCAGCAGCAGTTACTAGCAGCAGTGGTGGCAGCGGGTGTGGTAATAAATAATATTAGTGGTATTTTAGAGGACAGGTGCATAGCAGTCTCACTTCCTGGAAAACGGCGTCGTAATATGCCCTAACCGAAAACTGACGAATTAATCCGCCTACCAGACAGAACAGTTACTGAAAGGTGAGGCTAGGCCGCCATGACTGTTCAGCTAATGATTTTTTTATTAGTTGCCCTTGCACTTTAAGAGCACTCCACCAGCATCATCAGATCCAGCTGAACCGATGAGTGTGCTTATTGATGGGGTCGTTCTCAGGTTGTTTGTGCAGGTTTTAGCGCTTGTGCTTAAAAAGCTACGGATGCGAAATTTCAAAGCTCCCAGAGGGCACCATTAGCGTCCTCATGTAGATATTTGCGTTTCAGAAAGTTTGTCGCAGGCATCGAGTGGAATGTAATTAAATACCATTATCAGTATTGGCGAGACAGAGGCTGCAATATTTTCAGCCAGACTGAACTGGGCATCCAGTGACGTGTGATCGGAGGACAAAAAAAGCCTGACGCCTCTGTCTCCGGTAAGAAGTGGTGACGTGGGATCTGAAAAGTCGCTTCTAGGCGTGCACGGTGCCATTACGAGCCGACAAATCCTCTGTACGAGAAGTTTCCGCGCCTACGTACTCAACTATGCTGCAGTGGGTCATATGTGATCTAGCAGGAGCCGCGTGCTAGCGTTGACCGAAACCGGATTTGATGGTAAAGAATGGCTAAACTAATTGTTATGAACACTGCGCTCTGACAGAGTTCACTTTCCTGATTATTGCGACTGTAGGAAATTTTAAAGATGCAAACCCGTAAGTAAACGCGAACGCTTTTGTCTATAACCCTGTAATTCCCTTTCCACTCTTGAGAGAACTGTCTGGGGGCAGCATCAGCACGGCAAATACCTGCAGGACACCGTCCTCTGCTCGTTTTACGCAGGTGATGGGCAAGGTCCGCGAGGAGCTGTCCATTCCAGTGGCCGAAGCGGTGTCCAGCGCAGATGAGCTGGACCTGCTGATCGAAGGCGACCTTGTAACCGGTCCTGTGGTGGGCGTTATCTTCGAGGACAACATGAGCCGTATCGACAAGCTGCCCGATGTAGTGCGCTACCGTATCCGCATTCCGGTCCTCAGCTTCGACGTCCACCTGCAGTACTGGCAGGAGCTGGCGGTAAGGCGATGCCCTACGCATGGCACGCAGAATGTCTTTTCGCTCCAGCCCACTGAAGGATGCTTTTATATTATGGCACTGAAATTGTCATTTAAGACTTGTGCTGCCATCTGTCGGCAAACAAAACATTCTTTGGGCGAGCCCTACTCACCCTGAACTGTACACAGTGTACCAGAAAACACAACACAAGCTCATGAGCTATGTCACTAGCCAGAAATGGCTGTCGGCTTATGACAAACCTGTCTCGTTTAAGCCCGCTAGGGGGCTAGGCCGAAAATGACGCGAAGGGGCGCAGGGATTTGGTCCCTGGGCAGCAATGACGTTTCAACAATCATTAGTTTATTGAAGGAACACTCGCTCCCCTCTTTCCTTACTCCTCCCTGCCCTCTTCCTGTCCCTTTTATTTCCTCTAGCTGCAGTTCAGTTGCTTCAGGTTTGTGGGTTTTTTTTTTGGGGGGGGGGGTAAGATAAATACTTTCTCCCCCACTCAATCGCGGCTGACACACTTCATACCGCCAGACGCCACCCCGTGATCGCGTACGCTACTGAGCGCTCGCCGAACACGGCGGGCATTGCTCTGACGGAACAAAGCAACAATAATACCAGCTAGCAACAAAATACGCTAATGAATCAAGGTCGTCCGACTCACCAGCAAGGTTACGAGCGAATGTTCGCCCACGCTAGGGTAAGGGATACTCCGCAGGCCGGTCGGGACAAGATACGGGAGCTAGTCTTCCCGCCGCTCCCTCGCCCCGCTGGCGAAGAGCGAAGCCGCGTGCGAAACGTCCGCTCGCGTCTACGATCCAAGCCGGAGTCTCATGCCCTCTGCCGCGCGCGGGCTACAAGCAATCTTTCGCGCTGCGACGCTAGCGCCCTCTCTTGTTAGTTAAGGTAAGTAACAAGAGAATGTGCCCCTCCTCGAGGCGCGGCTGCTGCTGCACGATGCCTCGTGGGAAGGCAAACCACAAGGGAAAAGGGCGTTGGCTGATTCCCCACAGGTTTTTATAGTAGAGGCCGTGCAAGCAACATCTTTCCGTTTCCTTTTTATGTTGCTATCAACAAACAACTAACAATAATTCAACAGAATTTTTGTTCTTAGCAAAAGCTGATCCTGGGGCTCTCTGGCCATATCGACGCTTGTTCAGCAGCACAGGACGCATTTATTGCTTTGAAACTTGGATTTACAAATAGACTTCTCTTTTTCCCCTTCACTCGACCGAGGAGGACTGCGCGATCACCGAAGTGTGCTTTCGGGAAAAAGCCGGCGATGGCGACACCTGTACCTTAGTTTTTCGCCTTTTGTGGCTTAAAGTGTCTCGTTTTACGCGCAAGTAACCACTTTGTCATCAGGAGACAACGGATTGGAAAGAGATGCTCATTATGACATAAATGACAGAAGCCAACTGTCGCCGAAAGGAAAGAGCATAGGTGATGTCTTTTGTATTGCGAAAGCAACGCTACGCCAGCGAGCCATTTTGGCTCTTCGCGTGGTCGCACTTTAACCGTATGCCATGGCGTTGCCTGGCAACACCGCAGCCCCGCTCCAACAGATGACGTCACCGTCGCCGCCCGCTCCACCAAATGTGCTCCGCTGGGGTAGAGGGAGAAGAGGGTATATATATATATATATATATATATATATATATATATATATATATATATATATATATATATATATATATATATATGCGCTTGGTATCAGTGCATTCTAGTCGTTATGGAGAGCGCGAAAGAGACGCAACAACGACAGAACGAAGCGAGGAAGAAACAACGCGCTCAAGAGACGCCAGAAGAATGCGCCGCACGATTCGAGAAGCGTCGTAACGTTTGGTTTGGTTTATGGGGTTTAACGTCCCAAAGCGTCTTAGGCTATGAGAGACGCCGTAGTGAAGGGCTGCGGAAATTTCGACCACCTGGGGTTCTTTAACGTGCACTGCGATCGCACAGTACACTGGCCTCTAGAATTTCGCCTTCATCGAAATTCAACTGCCGCGGCCGGGATCGAGCCCGCGTCTTTCGGGTCAGCAGCCGAGCGCCATAACCACTGAGCCACCGCGGCGGCTTGAAGCGTCGTAACGAAGATGCGGCTAGAAGTCGTGCCGCGTCCCGGAGTGACTCTTCAACTGCGGAAGAGACCGGTTTGAGTTCTCGAGAGCGTCGGAATGAGACGCTACGTAGACGACTTGCCGAGGAAACGAAGTTTTCGCAATTCAACTAGGGTTAACCAGAGCTAAACCACAGCCATATTTTTCCAGTTTTATTAATGGAAGATTCATAAACAACCAAATGCCGCTAATAATAATAATAATAATTGGTTTTTTGGGGAAAGGATATGGCGCAGTATCTGTCTCATATATCGTTAGACACCTGAACCGCACCGTTAGGGAAGGGATAAGGGAGGGAGTGAAAGAAGAAAGGAAAAAGGAGGTGCCGTAGTGGGGGGCTCCGGAATAATTTCGACCACCTGGGGATCTTTAACGTGCACTGACATCGCACAGCACACGGGCGCCTTAGCGTTTTTCCTTCATAAAAACGCAGCCGCCGCGGTCGGGTTCGAACCCGGGAACTCCGGATCAGTAGTCGAGCGCCCTAACCACTGAGCCACCGCGGCGGGTTAAATGCCGCTAATAAAAATTGGTTTTTGGGGAAAGGAAATGGCGCAGTATCTGTCTCATGTATCGTTAGACACCTGAACAGCGCCGTAAGGGAAGGGATATAGGAGGGAGTGAAAGAAAGAAAGGAAGAAAGAGGTACCGTAGTGGAGGGCTCCGGAATAATTTCGACCTCCTGGGGATCATTAACGTGCACTGACATCGCACAGCACACGGGCGCCTCAGCGTTCTGCTTCCTTAAAAACGCAGCCGCCGCGGTCGGGTTCGAACCCTTGAACTCCGGACCAGTATCCGAGCGCTCTAACCACTGAGCCACCGGGGCGGGTGCCAAATGCCGCTACTGAACGCGAATTGCGGAGGTCGTGTGTTCGGATCACCGGCGGATCCCACTTATGACTCCTTTTATTCTCCTTTACCAGCGCATTCTGTTTTATGAACGGCAGTGCGGTAGAGGACAGCCCGCTTCCTTTTTACTCATTTCGCGTGTAGTTATAGGTGCGCTTGCTGCAGGTAATGCTCGAGGCGACCTGCAAGCTATTTGGGTCAAGCGGAAAGTTGGTTTACGAGGGAGGCAGTTATCTTTAAGCGCAGGCAATTAGGAATGCGTTATAGAGGGAGCATAATTAGTTTCGAAGTACCCCGTCTGAAGTCACACTCCCGAGGCCACACATCGCTCTCAACAACAAACACTGTGATAAAAAAGTTGGGCTAGTTGATTCTGGTCGTACCCGCCGCTGTGGCTCAGTGGTTAGGCCGCTCGGCTACTGATCCGGAGTTCCCGGGCTCAAACCCGACCTCTGTGGCCGCGTTTTTATGGAGGAAAAACACTAAGGCACCCGTGTGCTGTGCGATGTCAGTGCACGTTAAAGATCCCTAGGCGGTCGAAATTATTCCGGAGCCCTCCACTACGGACCTCTTTCTTCTTTCACTCGCTCCTTTATCCCTTCCCATACGGCGCGGCTCAGGTGTCCAATCATATATGAGACAGACACTGCGCCGCTTCCTTTCCCCCAAAACCAAATATTATTATTATTCTTGTCCATAAAAAGCGGCATTTCTCAGCGACAAAACTGACAATGACACGGATTATACAAACGGTGTGCTTCCAGTGTTTTCACCATTTGTGTTGTCCGTGTCTGCCCTTCCTTCAGTTGTATATTTTAGCGGTGGGAAATCGCACCATCTACGGCGCAGAAACATGCCGAAGGGACCCCGAAGATCGACCCTAAATTCTACCACGTTTTATAATTTCCATAGACACCCAGCAGTCACATCTTTCCTGAGGTGCCGTCGAAAGACAGCGCCTGGCATCACAGAGGCATGATTCCGAAGTCTCAAAGGCGCAGTGCCACAATTTTAGTCGCTGGAAAAATATTGCGCTGCAACTTCCGCTCAAGGAGCGCCAGCTGAAAAAAAGAGGAGAAATTATATGAGAATGGACAAAAACACAATTAAGAGGGCCCATTTGCATTGGTTCTGCGGCAACAGGGATTACGGCTGTTTTTTTTTTTCAATTCGTAAAATGTTCGAACATCTATGCTGCAAATAATTTTTTTCTCATCTTTTTTTTTTCTGCACCATGAATTAACAGCATGAAAGCCATTTACCCCTTCACCAGTTGTGTGTTACTTTTTAGGTTGCGTTTTCAGATGGGTGTGACCAAAATTTCCGTTTAAAAATCTTTCAGGTGAACCTGCAGGCGACACCAAAAGGGGGGGGGGGGGTACTGTACCGTTAGGAAACTTGAAGTACGCATTGCAGAGGAGTAAAACGCAGTTTGAAACCAGTGCGAAACCCGTGAGGCGCCGTCACAGGTTCGGCCAGTACAGTTAGCTTTCTAACGCAAAGTGTGCAAGCAAAGACAGACATGTTAAGACTGACACCTTCAACAGGCTGTGAAATCCGTTTAACCAGAATATATATATCTTTTCTTTCTAGGCGCTCTGACCTTAAAAATGGTGCAGGAATGTTGTTTGTAAGTTTCTTACGTGATAACAATGGCCATCACGTTATCAGTTAGAATAACGTAAGATCGGCGTCGCCAGATTTTCACGCCATAATTTTGGTCCGCACAGAAGCGCCGCTCAAGAAGGCTTCCAGCGGGCTTAGCAGAAAGGTGGTGAGGGTGTGATTGGGAGCGCGGAGCCGCTTTAGATCCTGTGGATGACCCGCCGCTATGACTCAGTCGTTAGGGGGCTCGACTACTTAGTCGGAGGTCCCGGGTTCGAACATGGCCATGTCGGCTGCGCTTCAACGGAGGCGAAACAAATAAAAAGTCGCCCGTGTCCTGCCAAATATCAGTGCACGCTAAGAACTCTCATGGTGGAAATTAATCCAGAACCCTCCTCTACGGCACCTCTTCTTTCACTCCAGCCTTCCACCACGGTGTGGTTAATGTGTCCACCGAGGAGTGACGTACTCTGCGTCTTTCATTTTGCCAAAAAAAAAAAAACATTTCCCGTGGCCCCAGTGTGGGTACGTTAACTGTACGGCGTCGACCGCAGCTTCCGGGCCCACAGCCGGTGTACTCCTCGGCGGAGATGTTCGCGTTGCTGCCGCTGCAGTACTCGCTGGAGCGCCACCTGGTGCAGCAGATTGCGGCGAACCGGTTCGGCCACGCCTCGGCGGCCGGCGAACAGGCGCAGGTGCAGCTGCAGCGCTTTCCCTACCCGGCCTACTACCCCGAGGAGTTCAACACCACCTACAGCAGGCTGGTGTTCCACTTCGGTGTCGGCTTCCTGCTGCCCTTCGCCTCCGTCGTGGCCAAGATCACCGACGAGAAGTGCTCCGGGATGCGGGTGCGCGCTCTCCTTCCCTCGCCCCGCCCTTTCCCGGAGTGAAGAGAATTGTCTAATATAGCAGGGACATTAATGGCCTATTGAATTTGGCGTGAATTGGCACATAGGTCTTCTAACGACGAAGACGCCACTTGCACTGAGAACTGAGTGTTTATAAGGTAAAAAAAGGTTGAAAATATTTGAATGTAGCTGCCACCACCAGTGGCTTCTTTTGCGGGCTAAGTACGCTTCTTTTTTTTTCTTTTTTTGTGCGTTTCTTAGGATATGCTACACAGCCATTCAACTACAGCCACTGTATTGGTCCTTTTCGGTCTTTACATTGGAGATTGACCACGGGGAGGGACAATTTTCGCATCAATTTTTTCATAGCTATGCTTATTTTTGCCCCGAACAAATGTCAACATAGAAAGGGCCATGGAATTTATTCTCACTAAAATAAACGGGTGGAGGCGTTGCCAGTGACTTGCGACGGGTTCCGTGATTTGCAGCAGACGACGGAGCAATGAATGCAGCACACTTATGTAAGAGCACTAGCTTGTGGAGTCTTCTTGTGGCCCAATTCTAGCTTCACATCGTGCGGAAACAGAAGCATAGCTAAGGAAAGTGCCGTAATATGGCTTTTCGATTTTACTGCAGTTCTGTAATGAGATCAAAGAGACGTTCTCACAGCCCTCGTCCACCGAACCTCTCTTTCAGTTGCGCATCCAGTGCCCTAGCTCAGTGAAACCAGTGGGTGCTGAGTCGCGTGGCCTAGTCTTGACATTTTATCGTCCACCAATGTTAAATAATGAGAAAATATTAATTACATGCTCCCTTTTTTAATAATTGGCGTCAGGAATGAAGTGTCAATGGAGATTTTGGGTCCACACAATAAATATATCGGCCTCGCCAAAGGCCGCCTTGAGCGGGTCTTACAGCAATAATGTTGTAAATGACAAGGCAATACCTGCTCAGAATATTTGGCAACATTGCCTACACGCACAAGCCGATCCGGCCTGTTTTGAAAAAGAGCGCACGGCGGCTTCATCGATTATTTTACCGATTTATGCACACATCTTGTGTGGTGCTTGGCAGGGAGGGACATGCGCTGCAATATGTTTTCTGTGTCGAATATGTTTCGAAGATTTGAGCGGCGTTACAAATTCACGGGAGAGGCCTTTGCCCTGCAGTGGGCGTAGTCAGGCTGATGATGACAAATTGATATATTCGCAAATAAATGGCCAGTGCAGCTCGCTTGGTACTCGCTGTATCCCAATGTGACAAAACTGCACTTCGTAAAAACGAGATATCAAATGGATGGGGTACTATGGGAGCTTCCAACAGAAATAGCCATTGGTTCGTTACATCCGTTACTTCGTTGCAACCCGTTTCGTTATGGCGAGCTTTTAATGCATCAATCGCCGGCGATCCCGGTGCTGCTTTGGTGCCGCGTAGACTATTGGCGAAGTCCTTCTCGCAGGAGCTGCTGAGCATTGCCGGCACAAGCGAGCTAGTCTACTGGGGCAGCCACTTTCTGAGCTCGTCGTTCACCACGCTGCTGCTGAGCTGCGTCTGCATGCTCTTCCTCTTCGTGTTCGGCTCGAACCCGGTGCTGAGCTACTCGGACCCGCTGCTTGTCTTCATCGTGCTCGTCAACTTCAACAGCCTCACCATCCTGCACGCTATGTTCGTCTCCGTCCTCCTGACCAGCAGTAAGTGTTCCCTCACGGGGCCCCTGGCAGTTAGCTGAAGAGCAGGCGGGATCAACATCTTTAAGTAGAATAGTGCTCATTGTCTTGTTCGTCTATGTTGGGCCTGATTCTAATTAAGCACTTCAAATAGGCGGTACCAGCGGAAACACAAGCGCGCACACTTGACAGAGGCGTTACATACTGTCACGTAGTGGTGACGTCAGTCGAAGAAGCGATGAAAACGCACAAAAGGGTCTTTTAAAAGAAAACTGTTTATTGGGCTGACTTGCACCCAAAATGGAGTGAATCACTTGGCGGCGGCGAAGCGACACGCGCGCTCGGCGGTCGTCGAACAGAATGCCTGCCGCTGTCGGCCGTGCTCAATTTAAAGCTGATAGCGAACTTTCGAGATAAAGCGTGCAAAGTTACTAGAGCATTCTGAAACAACGTAGAATCAGCTCTGCCTGGCTGCGATCAATCGAGATAAATCTAGTCGCGTCTTGCGTCGCAAACAAAGCGATAAAGTTTTGTGGCGGCAGATTTGAAAAACGAACAAACACTGCAAATATTCGCGGCCCGTTTGTGTCTTAACACATCTGTCTTTTGTACGTATAGCTTTGGGTTTCCTGTGCTACCCTGTATTTTCAAGTTGCGACATGCACGAACTGGCGAAGCTGTAACGTTTTTGCTCTCCAGTTAAGCAGGCAGCACCAACTAAACCGCCGTAATACGTTAATGGATTGTCAACTCCATCATCATTACTTTTCCCTTTATGGTCCCATCAAGGGCAAAGGGAGCGAGGGCATGCAGCGTTGTCAAGCCGACGTGATTAGGCATACAGAAAGGGAAATAATAAGCAGAAGCAAATTATTCACAAAATTATCATAGGGGGTAGCAACGTGAAATAATCAAGTAAAAAAAATATGGTCAACCATGTAGTAATACATAAAAATCGAAAATTGGGCTGCAATGAAGAAAATTTGTGAATCATGAAGAAATGCACAAAACTAAAAGATAACGCAGTAATACAAGCAGATCGGATTGCTGGAAAAGGAGCAGCGGGAGAAATTAGCTATAGTAGGTTGCAATGGCCAGTTAAAAGCTTTCCCAAATCTGGAGCTACCATAAGCATCGGCCTAACTGCACCCGCTGCAAGAAATAGGCCTCTAGACCTCTTCCACACAGCTCAAAATAGCACGCCTCTTCACCAGCCACGGCCACCGTATGCCATCATAATTACTGATCCCAAATGTTCACCGGACATTTTGTAGCCACCAGTTTGCGCCCTCATTCATTTAGGATCCACTTTGTTACCCTTCCCGCCATCGATTGTCTGTCCTTTGCACGACGTGTCTCTTGAAAGCCAATTTCCTCCCCTTCTATTCCGCCAGTATAACAAGTCCTTAGGGCTGGCTGATAAGACAGCCTGTCTACATGACGCAAGGATAACCTGAAAGATGACTTGGAAAACACGGGTTCGCCGACCGTGTCCCTACACTCTAAACAGAAAGGACTAAAAAAGGGAGTAAAGCTGTCCTCTAGAGCACACCGTTTAAAGAGGAGCCCGATAGAAGACACCTCTTTCGTTCCATTTTACTCCTTCACAAGCGTGTTCTTGTTTAGAGTGTAGGTCGCCTTGTTCTGCTTGCAAGGACGACGCTTGACAAACCTCTAAATGGGCTCGGAACGTTTATTTTCTTGTCTGTGAAAACTGTACAGAACCAAAGAAGTTTCATACTGACGAGTTGGACCAGACCAACAAAATCTAGGACGCAACCAGGACAGTCCTGTAGAACGAGACAACAAGCAGATTGACCCGCTCTGCTTAGGATGCAGGATGATTATTCGCTTTCCGCTCTTCATTCTGAGCAATACTATCACTTCTTCCTTGCTTTTTTGTACACGATGAGTGATATCGCACAGATTCCGAGACAATGTCTGTATTCACTGATACCTGAGTGACTCCGAAGGTAGGAAAATTCGCATTTTTATTTCTGCAGCTGTAGGAGTTTAACGTTTCAAGTTTTATACATCGGTTTATACAGAAAAGGGAGGGACGGGGAAAATCTACTGAACCCTGCTTGGAATTTGTTTTTGACGCCAATGCTTGAGTTCATGTTCGTGGCAACAGTAAACACAAAGAGCGGCTAGTAGAAAAGCAACCGAAAATGAATGAAATCAAAACTTCTTGATAACACTCTGAATATGTGTATCTACATTTCGCAAATTTGGGTGTCGAGGGGCACGATGCATGTCATCCAAAATAAAATGGAGCTTGTAAACGATTTCAGAGGGGTTGGGGGGGGGGGGGGGGGCTGTTCAAATAGGACCGCCACCTCCAAGAATCACCCATATGCCCGCCCTTTGTACAAGGCTACAATAGTTTTCGTCTTTATTTGCTCCTCGCCGGCAAGCAAGAACAACTGAATTCAGCGTTACCCGGTACGCTCGATCTGGGTCACCCCATCGCATTTTAGGCGGGAACGACAGTGTCGTCAATTCTACTATGAGCTGCACTGAACCAGGAGTCACCAAACACTTCCGAAAATTCCACTGCAAAAAAATACTGCTTGCTACCTTCCTTTATACAATCGCCATACTTATCATCTGTCACCGCTTCGCGCACTTCTGCGTGTGTTCCCAGACACCCTTAGAACTTGTGGGGGTAGCGGTCTCGGTCGCAAAGGAGATGCCCTCGACTCAGCGTGGCAAGCTCAGCCGGAGACCAGCTACCAAGTGACAAGGGGGTTGGTCGTTTGGTACCCAGCTTTCGCCGGTCGCAAGCCAGAGAATGGGTCGGAGCCAAAGGTTCACAAATCAAAACAAAGTTTATACAGTTGAGAGACGATACAGAGGCTTTCACAATCACTCGTACGGGCAGATACGAAGTGATTTAAAATACAATGCACTCCAGCAAAGTAACAATAGAGAGAGATCTTTGCACCTCTAGTGCACTAACAGAGCGACAAATAATGAAAACAATTTGTTCACCGGGCACTGCGACAGTCCGACGAGTTGAGGAGCACGACGGGACCGACCGGCAGACTGGCGCACGTTGCCTCGCTGGTCCGTCCTTGGCTGGTCGAGTGGTGTTCTCCCGGGAGTCGAGCGGGCGCGCTCCTCGGAAGCTTAAACGGCGGCTCGGGCTAACAGACAGCGGTTGAAGCCCCTCATTTATAAGCGCAGTCCGCGTCTGTTCGCGCCAGGGCAGGCGCGCACATACACGCAGCTTCAGCTGCACAAACTCCTTCTCCTTCTTGCACCGAGCGCGCGACCCCATTGGTCGAGCGAGGAAACCATCTTCTAGAACAATCTAGGTCATTCGCGGCACGCTGAGTCATCGGCGCCGGAGCGAAGGGGGAGGGTATCACTTTGGTGCGCACAAGGTTACCCCTTTCTGTCGACAACAAGCAAAAACTTCTCCAAAATTCGAGAAAAATCGACGCCGCGCGTGTGTATGTTTACTTTGGCGTCCCGCAGGCGAGCTGAGTGAAAAGCCCACGCACGGTTTAAGCGCTCTGCGGGGGTTCTTCCCCGCTGTTTTTTTTTACTTTACCGCTCGCGGGCGCGATTGCTTAGGCGCAGCGCCGGTTTTTTTTTTTTTTCAGAAATGCGCCGAATTTTGTGACATCATCTTCAAAGCGATTTCATTTCTTTTTAAGTGCAGTAAACGAGGTTTTTAAATGTGCCTGCAGCTTTTCTTGTATTTGGTCGGGTTGAGAAACGGGCCCCATTCGCCTCTCCTCCACAGGCCGCTTGTCCACCATCTTCTCGATGATCTACTGGATCTTCAGCATCGCCTTCCCGTACCTAATGCTGCAGAACCCGCTGGGCCGAGGCTACTACCTGCGCAGCCGCGCCTCCAAGATCATCTCGTCCGTATCGCCCGGCATGGGCCTCCACTGGGCCTTTATGATCATCGAGCGGTTCGAGAGATTCCGTAAGTAAGCGTAAGCATGCACGGTCTTGATGGCGACCGGATCATGCCACCGCCGTCTATATCTCCCGGTTTTTTAGCCGTTATTATAGAGAAACACGGTGGCAACTGCCTTTCTTTCGGGCGGTAACATGAAGCATGAAACACTTATACCGTGCTGCAGTTATTCGCTCTGCAAAATTTCGGATTCACGCGAATGCATGAAAACGATACGCAGTAGGGCGCCCCAGGCGCTTAGTCACCTGGCGGCGTCCAGAATTGAAATTCTATGATACGTCTGAAGGCCTTAGCTATGAAGTTTAAGCAGCAGCATCAAACTGCTAATCATGCACACGGTTTTCCCTGTGCGCAAGCTTCGCAAAATCCCAGCTCTGGTTTGAGGGGAAGAGGAACTTATAACGCACAAGTGCTGTTCCGTGGGGTGTCATCAGGCAGCAGACATACCAGGTTTGCGATATAAGGGGAAAATCGTTAAACATGAGCTCCTTCTGAGCTCCTGAGGAACAATCGCACGTGCGGGTCTTGTGCTGCGGCATGGTCGGCCAGGGGTGACGGAAGAATCTATTACCCCCGTGTGCCGGAGGATAAACGAGGCAGCGCACTTACCACAAGGTCCAGTCGGTAAGACTGACGCTTGAAACAAAGTTTGATCCCGAGTAGCCCAGCTGACTGGCCCGAACGCGAGCACTAATGAAACAATGCCTTCCACTCTCGACAGGTGGCGGCGTGAACTGGAGCAACATGCATGATTCCGCGTCGACGTTAGACAACGTTAGTCTCTCCGACCTGATGATGGTTAACGTCTGCACCTGTTTCTTCATGGTGTTTCTCATCTGGTACGCGGACAACATAATTCCCTGGGGGCCGGGCATCCACAAGCCTCCCTGGTTCCCTTTCCTGGTACGTGGATACCTGTATGTCGTAGCGGGCGAGCCGGAGCAGTCAACGGTGCCATGCTGGTGTATTATTAAGTCCAGGGCGTCTATTCGCAAATCATGGCCAGTACAGCGTTCGACGGTGGCGCCACAAGCGGGAACGGCATACGTATGGCCAGCACTTCAGATCGTCCGACAGCCGATGGTCGATAGCCTCCGCTCATGGTCGCAATATGCACTGGTTCGATGTCCTAGCAATTGCTATGATCTTGTTTCACAAAGTGGATATATGTATCTAAAGCCTGCTTTTAGAAGACCGTTTATAGCGGTAAAAAGGATTGAAGGCACTTCATGATGTTAGATAACTCTTTAGTCTTTTCTTTTAATACTCAGTCTGAAAAACTGAAGGGCAGATGCTCTACACGACATGTGCGCTCAAGGAAGAGGCTAGTCGTAGGTCATGGGGACTTCTTTTTTCCCTTCAGCTGATAGTATTTCTTTATGTGGGGTCGCTGCTTCTAATGATTGTCCTCCACTCTCACCTCTCCTGAACTGCATCTACTGACCACTTGTTCTCCCGAAGACCTCTCACCAGGTTCTGACGGGCCGTTCCCGTGTCCTGTTTCCTTGGACGTCCATCTCTAAGATTCTTCTTCCGATATGCTCAGCTCGCCACATAACCTAACCAACGCCAAACCAGGCCTTGACTCCTGTGGCTTGGCTCCTATGTTTGCCACTTGACACCGTGCCGCTTTATACACATAAAAGTACACAAATACAAGAAAAAAAAACAAGAGAGCTCGCAGAACTTTTTTATTAGCTCGAAGCAGTGTGCTTCTGAGCCATATTTGTGGTAGATCAGACACTGTTACATGATTAAATTCTCTCTCTTCCAGCGCTCCACTCCTCTTGCTCGTATGCACGCTGCATGATCTCATTTAACCCGCTTCCCCTATTAGATAATTAAACAGTCTTTCGAAATGGCGCTGATAACGATGCACATGCTAACAAGGGCAACAAGGGTCTAATGAACATTGGCCGCGTTCCGTTGCGGCATATCTTTCAACGAGCGTGGCAACTCACTCAGGCGTTGTTGGTTTCTCGTGGCCGCAGAAGAGCTACTGGGTGCCCCAGCCTGCGAAGAACGTGAGGAGCCGGCCCAATGCCGACCCTAGCCTCTTCGAAACGGACCCCCAAGATCTTATTCCGGCCATTCAGGTCACCAGCCTCAAGAAGGTGAGACCCGCATGGAAACTGCGGGGACCTGTGTAATCGGGGCATAATTTTGAACGAAAAATCAGTGTGAAGATTGCGCTCCGCAATTCATACATTATACTGCGTGAGTGTTCGACAGCTGAGAGACAAAATGTTGCTGCTGTTAGTTTCGGCACATTTGATGTGCTGCACTGAACCTGAGGTGGTTTTGCAAGATAAATGTGCGCTCTTGTAAAGATTACGTCAGTGTACGAAATTGTTGCGAAATTTTATGAGTGTAGTGACTGGAACGAGCACAGTCAAATATCCTTTCATTCTAAGACAGCCGCGATTTGTCTCTGTAGTTAGAGGTAATCTGTCGCTATTTTCAGTTCTACCGGAACTTCCTTTTGCAACACATCAACATAAAGGTTTTCCGGCACCAGATCACAGTTCTTCTTGGCCCAGCGGGATCTGGTAAATCAACGATGATCAAAATGGTGACTGGTAAGTCACTTCATCCCCTTTAGGATGTCTGTGCTAACGCCAAAACAGACGCTGAGCATATTTCAGAAGCAAGGGATTGCAATGCTAGACTCTCCAAGCTGTGTATTTGTAACAAAACGTAATGACTTTCGAAATGACGCTGATGACGATGAACATGCTTTACAGCTGCCTCGTCCTTGACGCCGCTTGGCTTTTACTATTCATTTTTTTTTCATTGCCTGTCTGCAACTTAGGTTTTTAAACCCTGAAGTCCTGTTTACTGGGACCAGACGCCTATCTGAAATGGGCCCGACATTGCACTAGTCACCTCAAGTTCAAACAGGGTTGTAAATTTATCGTATTAAATTTTATCCCGTAGAGATCGGCTCTAAAACTTGACTCGAGCTCGTCTTCACCTCCATACCTCATACATATGCTCGTGTTGAGCTGCGTATCCGTCAGTCTGGCCAACTCCTTTCCCATCTGCGGACGCTCACGTTCGAAAGATCTAAAGCCCGTCAACCAGCCGGAATTTTGTAGTATGATCAGAGGCTACAGCTGGAGTCTCCTACTGCTGCTTGCAATTGGGAACCATCTTTAAAATCGCAAATAAATTTCCGCGCATGTTTGCTCCCCTGTTTTCTGTTGTCTTCAAGGCGATCTTCCTTCTTGAAATTAAAGTCCAACCAGGTCACAGAGAAAGCCATCACTGACAGCCCCTAAATAACAAGACGCAGCTGTAAATCTCATCTCGAAGCTTGTGAACCAGGCATGGCTGGAAGGAACTAGAGTAGGACAATATCACGTTGAACTCTCGCGGTGTCGAGCTGCTTCACATTCGCCTTAGACTGTATCCCCACCACTGGACACAGGGCTGGTGCATCCTTCGAGCGGTCAGATAATCGTGGACAACTACGACGTGGTGCTGCACACGGAGGAAGCTCGGGAGCGCATCGCGTACTGTCCCGCGGACAACGTGCTCTTCGACGAGCTCACCGTCGAGGAGCACCTGCTCTTCTTTGCCATGGTGAGCGACTCTCTGCCGTGCTTCGAGCGTAGTCGACACGCACTGCACCAGTGGAACAGGCGAGACACGGAAAGCTGTTCCGGCCATGTGAATACACAGAGCGTAATAACGGCGACCGAGACGCCGATAGGGTTCCACAAGTGGTGCCTCTCAACAAGCCAGGTTTTAGTCCGCTAGCGCTCATAGGGGCCATTCCCCGCATTTGGCCGTTGTGTGTTTGTCTATTTGAAACCTGTTTTGTGGCACGCAGCTCACCTGCCCACCGAATGGTGGGTGACCTGCCTAGTTATATATATATATATATATATATATATATATATATATATATATATATATATATATATATATATAGACAGGTGAGCAGCATGCCCTCTGTGTAGGGCGGCAGCTGAATTAATCGAGCAAAATTAATTAAGAAACCTGGGTCGCAACCCAACCTAAACAACGCCAGTCCCACCGATGACTGCACCTGCCTTAAAAGAGCAGTGGCGCATCTTAACCTGACCGCTACACCACTGCGCCAGGAATGGCGGAAAGTCCCCCAGGGATTTATGAATGGAGAAAATGAACAATTCCGCATATATGGATATTTGCGAATTATCCGTAAAACTGCCATCCGTGAACACTGGAACCGAAGAGAAGCCGAACTGCCAGCGCACCTAATTCGCATTTGGCCTAACTATGCAAATCCACCATCATTTTTCGTTTCTGAAATTCAATGCTTTTGGCGTCCATTAAATCTCTCGAAATTCCTGTTTTCGGTTGACACATCATAGGCGAGCAAGATAATTCTGCTTACGTTCTAAATTTCTCCAGTAGAGACGGACATCAGTTCGCTCGAACCTTGCAGTCATTAAGGTACGACTTGGCAGTCGTTTTGCCGCCGAATACCGAAAACAAGACCAGAAACCTGCCAGTTATCCGGAGTATACATGAAAGTGCACAGCCGAAGCTGCTGAAGCGATGGTGGCGGCAAAAGAAAGACGCATGAAAGCTACTGGGTTGACGATGCCTTTTCTTTGCAATGCAGATGAAGGGTCTGGCCATGAACAAAATCCGGCCGGAGATCAACCTGCTGCTCACTGACATCCAGATGTCTGCCCACATGAGCTATCGCCCGTCCACCCTGTCGGACGGAATGAAGCGGCTTCTTTGCGTCGCAATAACGCTTCTGGTAGCCTCTAAGGTGAGCCGCACAGTGTGACGGTTTCATTGCACGTGGGACTGCAGGAGGGCCACGTTCGCGTACGCTGCTAACTAATAATTTATTACCAATTATAATTATTAAACGCATAAAACTGGAACATTATACATTTACAACCACGATAGCTTTTACAAGGAGTACACGCTAGAACAAGAACACGAGGACAAAGACAAGTATACGCGCAACACAGAACGTCGTCCTACGCGTTTGTCCAGACAGCGCAGCGTAAAACATGCAGCATCACACAGTAAACATGGAATAGCACTTGTGGACAAGTCCATACCACTCGTATTATTTTCAGTTGTGCACTTCGCGCGCCACTGTCAAGATGAGCGTAGACCAACGAGTCAGAACAAGACTTACCTTGAAGGTGCACTAAAGATGATTCTGAGCTCGCCTTTTTAGCGCGAGAACAAGACCTACAAGCTCTAACCACACTTAGAAACTCCGAATTAGTGTCCTGTGTGGCCATTTCTTCATTAAATCGGATTAAACGTCCCGGCTCCCGCCATTTTTTTAACTGACCTTCGAAAGTAGCAGGAGTGAACAAAAGCGTGTTGTGCCTTTCAGCAAGCCGCGCGGCGGCTTGCCGCTCTGCTATCGGCGGAGCGATACGTAGTAATACGCGTAGTGATCAAACGAATGCACGCGTATCTTTGTTTCCGTGGGCCTAATTTGCGGCTATGTTGTCTGCGACTGAAACTATTTATTCACAGGAACCCAAAAACAAAATAAAAGCGAAAGCAAAGCCGCCACGGGACTGGCTGAAAGGCACTCTACGGGTTGATTGACTCCTACTCTCGGAGGTCAGTTAAAAAAATGACGGGAGCCGGGACGTTTAATTCAATTTAATACGGGAAAGGCCACACAGGACACTAATTCGAAGTTTCTAAGAATCCTCGGAGTCTGTAGATGGAGTTCCGATGGTAAAAAGATGAGCTCACAATCCCCATTAGTGCACCTTTAATAATCCTTGGCCGGGTGCGAAAAAAATGCAGCGCCAATAGCAATAGCCGCGCAAGAGTTGCAACGAGACGGCCAGCCTGTCGCCAGGCATCACTCATATCGCAGAGCAAGATTCTGGTCTTGGACGAGCCGACCGCGACCATGGACCCGCACAGCCAGCGCGAGGTGTGGGAGCTGCTGCTGAAGGCGCGGCGCCACTGCTGCATCCTGCTGACCACGCAGAACCTGCACGAAGCCGACGTGCTAGCGGACAAGATCGGCATCATGAACAAGGGCCTGCTCTGGTGCTGCGGATCGCCGGGCTTCCTGCGGGAGCGCTTCCGGGCCGGCTACAACATCCGCATCGTCAAGGAGGCCGGCTGCAACGACGCCGCCATCGAGGCCCTCATCAAGCGCCACATGCCGCACGTGGTCGTCAGGCAGGAGTCCGACTTCGAAGTCGAGTACGCGATCGGCGCCAACCCGGGCAACCGGCGGCTGACTGCCATGTTCAAGGAGCTAGACCGCGAGCGGAACAACCTCAAGATTGGCCCCATGAGCGTCGCCATGTCGTCGCTCGAGGAGGTCTTAGACAAGGTGCGTGTCACGAGAGGCCTTGAAAACCTCGACGTGAAACGCTAATGCCGCCCGTAAGCTGCGCCGTGTCCGTGCACTTTAATGAACTCCAAGTGGTCGGAATCATTCTGGAGCACTCCATTACGGCTCCTTTTTCTTCTTCTTCTTTCACTTCCTGCTTCATCACTTCCCTCACAGCGCCGTTCAGGTGTCCAACGAGAAGTCACAGCTACTATGCCTTTTACTTCTACGAAGACCATTTTTTAGAAGATAGCAATTATTAGTTATGGAGAAAAGAAAGGGGCAGAAACTGTCCCATTACTGGTGGACATCTGAGCTATGGCGTTAGGTAAAAAGGGACAAAGCAATAAGTGAAAGAGGAGAAATGGACGCCGTGGTTTAGGGCTCCGGTTAAATCAACACCACCTGGGATTCTTTCACGGCAACTGATATCGTACAGCACACAGGCGTCTTGTGTATTTCGCCTCCCATCGAAACGCTGCCGTCACGGACGAGATTTGATCTAGAGCGTTCGGGCTCAGCAAGCGAACGCTCTAACCACTATACGCCACCGCTACGAAATAGCTACTCTACGCTGACGTTGAGCACGAACAAGCCATGCGATTAGCCTAGGGAAGTATTTCAACTGCCGTTCTGTGCGATGGCGTATTTGATGCATGGACCTTCGGTATTTAATAACCAGTGTCATAGTGCAGGCAAGGTGGCGACGATGCATTCATGCAGCTTCGAAGACACGTGGTGCAGGTGCGCTATGAAGACTGATGGCAGAGCTTTGCGGGGTACGACTGAAGAAACAGGATAAACATGTTGCCAGTGTTTATTCCTCGGTTCAAGTTGAAAACCAAGCTTGATAGACAAGCGTGGTCAACTGTACCCCTGAAGTAAAACGCAGTCTTCACGAACCAACGGTGGCATCTGACGCCTCAAATGGGAAGCTGGCCTCGACAAGTGTTGAATATCTCGACGGACGTTCTCTGTAGATGAGCTCAGCTATGCTAGAAGCGGTGGGTATCGGAAATCCACCATTGCTCAGGCGAAGTGAGAGAGACAGCCGCCCAGCTTGTTGTTCCAGGCGTTCAGAAAGGCAAGCGACGATCTCACGCGTTGGCCCCTTTGAGAATCAGGTTGCAAAAAAATTGGCAGTGTTTTAACTTGGTTAAACCTCTCATAGTGCGAAAGCATTCCCAAATGAAAATGAAAATTCGCCTTTGAGGAACGTAAGTGACGCAGTAACTGTCTCACATATCTCGATGGACACCGGAAGCGCGGCGTAAGGGAAGCTAGGGACGAAAGTCAGACTGAAAGAACGAAGAAAGAAAGAGGTGCCGTAATGGAGGGCTACGGAATAATTTCGACCACCTGGGGATCTTTAAAGTGCACTGACATCGCACAGCACACGGGTGCCTTTAGCGTTTCGCCTCCATCGAAACGCGGCCGCCGCGGTCGTGTTCGAACCCGAGAACTCCGGATCAGTAGCCGAGAACCTAACCACTGCGTCACCGCGGTGAACAGTCGAAATCGGCCAAGTTCAAATTTTAGGTGTTGGGCCTAATTTTTGGTGTGGCCCAGGCCAAATTTTGGTCGCCATCGTGCTGGGTGCGGCCAGTTATGGCTAAACATCGATTGTAGTACAAATCTGCCAAGGTCAAATTTTGGGGTGGCCTGGGCCAAATTTGCAGGTCACTATCGTGTTGGACTAGGTCGATTATGGCTAGACATCGATTTTTGTCCAAATCTGCTCAAGGTACAATTTTGGTAATGGGTGTGCCAAATTTTGGGGGTGGCCTCAATGGTGGACAAGGGGGATCGTGGTGACCTTGAAGACATGGTACACCTTATGTAGATTACAGCAATGCTGTTGCTATGGTAGGCATCATAAGGGCATTTCAAGGTCGTCCGGAGACATGTAATCGGAGATCGAGTTTTGCAGCCAGTAGGGCTTTCCTTCTAAAAAAAAAGTTGCGGGCAATGTGTAGAGTCCGATATGTGTTATCAGTGCCTCCTTGAGACAGTGTCTGCGTCGTTAGAGGTCTGAATGGCCGCCTGTCCCTCTTCTGTTCTCTCCCGCAAATTGGGCAATAGCTAGCGCCGCCTCGCGTCCACGACCCTAAACTACCCTCTAACAGACACTTCTTGAAGAAATTCACGCATTTCATTTCAATGAAAGCATTTTCAAAAATCATAAAAAACTGTTTGCATCACTAATCTTTAGAAATAGTAAATGAAAAAGTCGACAGGGACTCAGATTGCTTAGGTGTGATAGCGAGTGAATAAAATTTTATTGTCGAACAGAGAAGGCGTAGGCTCGCAGTTGGCCGCGCGCTGCGGCGTGCCACGCAGCTGGCAATTATGCCTCTGCATAGCTCCACGCGGCAGCCGCCGCGACGCCGACGCACCCCTTCTGATCTGCGAGCACACATCGTGAAGGCAGGCGCCGCCCTACCACGGTCCGCGCCTCCTACCCCATCAGCTGCCGCACCAGGTTGCATTCGGATGTGCCGACATACGGTCATTATCGACTGGACATTCATAGAGCCGTGGGAGTGCTCACATACCACTCCTGACGCAATGGTGCAGCGGTTAAGCGGTGTGCCACTTCACTGCGATGGCACGTTCTGTCACCGGTGTGGTTTGTGCGATCCAGTTTGTTCTTCCGGAGAAACCTCGCTCGGCCATTCATTAAGTTAACCGCCATCTGTCACGTTGCATGACACCATGTTTATGCGTACTATCGAGTGCTGCCATGCGCACACGCACGCACACGCACACACACAAACGCCCACATACATGCACATACACACGCGGACGCACGCAAACATACACGCACACACAGACGGGCTTTCGGTCAACGGGGCAAAAAAGGCTTACGCCTTAATAGAACTTACAAGGTTTGGTAATAGGCTGATGCTATCACACGGTACCTCATTGAAATAGATGGACAATCGCAATACTGTGGAAACAGGGGCGATGCTGCGGGCACTGTACTAGAGGAGGAACTCGGGGTATGTTTGATTTGAAAAGGGTAGCGTTAAGGGACAGTAAGAGAGCGAAGTGGGTTAGGGTAGAAACGCGCATTAACGATGGTCGAGCTGTTATTAAAGAATTGGCGGTGGTTTAGCTCTGGTTAAACCTGGAGTGACGCGATAGCTACGGCTGGAGAAGTGGAACTTGGTCACGTAACCAACCACGTGATCAGCCATGGCGCCGTGCCGCCGACAGCTGCTTCGCGCCGCGTGACAAACTACGTGACAGCGTGGCGGCGCAGCCACAGGGTGGCGGCGCAGCCACAGGGTGGCGGTGCCGCCACGCTGAAGGCTCGAAATACCACCGTAATGTAGCTATCGCTACAAAAGGGAACATGGGCAAAGCATTACAGGAAGGCAAGGCAGGAAGTTTTCGGGGCTGGGAGTGCCGCAGCTGGCAGAGGACAGAGTTAATTGGCATTAAAATGAGTGGCATTTGCCCCGCAGTTGGCGCAGCTGGTTTCTTGATAGGGATTATGTGGGATTTAACGCTCTGACGCCGCACTTCGGGTATAACGGACGCTGAATAGTGGAGGGCTGCGAATTTCGACTATTCAGGGTTCATTAAACCTCACAGGATATGCTTTCATTTCGCTTCCATCAAAATGCGGCCTTCGCTGCTGGAATTAGATACTGCGACATGGAGCTCCGCCGCGTAGCATAGTAGCTCCTCATTCAGCGAAGCGGGTTTGAAAATTTATGACAAATTATCATGACAAATTGAGCAGAAAACAAGACTAGAAAAGCGGAATAAATGAAAAGACAGCAGATATCGTCAGAACTAGAACAAAATTAGAGATGGCTTCCATTTTTGTAAATTTTCGTGATATAATGTCGGACTGATTTCAGTTGCGATAGTAGAAGGCCGCAGGTTCCAGTCAATAATAGTTTTGGAAATAGAAGATCTGCGTTTTCTTTCCGTACGTATACGGGGAAGGAAAGCCATTCTGCAGCATCCTTTCTACCCATTTCGTGCTCATTCATCTTCCGGCTGTGCATGATTCGTTGTGCCATGGTCCAGGTGACCCACGACCCGAGCTTCCATTCAGGCATCGAGCCGGGAACGCCGGCGCTCTCCGAGCACGAGCAGGTGTACAAACCTGAGAGGGCCTTCGAGGCGAGGACGTGCCCTCGACAGCTGGCCTGGCTACTCAAGAAGCGCTTCTACATGTGGCTCCGGGACTGGCAACCGCCCGTGGTACGCTGACCACGCGCGGTCACTTCCTTGACCCTACCCCTCGCCTCTTTTGTCCTGCTCTCCCAATAGAGCTGAATTGGTACAGCAAGGCTAACCTACGGCACCGCACTACTTGATTAAGGACTAGGCACCCCTTGGAACCAATATAGGACACCACACGAGCTGTACCGTTCTGAAAGTATCCGAAAACTCTTATCAAGGAGCGGAGAACTCGGATGTGCACCAGGGTATAGCTACTGACCAGATGGCATAATTATATGCGCATACGCAATGTCCATAGTGCCTGACGAAGCTGAAATGGTGTTTGCTAAAACTCTATTGACTCGTTTTTGTTCCTTCAGCCTTCCAGCTGCAGTTAGGGCTAACTTCCTAACTGCGCAGGTGCGCTGGGTGGTTCCAGTGAGTGTGCTGCTACTGGCGACATACCTGCAGCACATGTTCACCGAGGATAAGATGGTGTCGTCAGACTTCTACACGGACCGGCTGACGTACACCACGAAGGTGCTGCACGGCCTGGTGCCCATGGCCTTCATCACGGCCAATCACAGCGTGGACCCCGTGATGAGGCACCTTAAGAAGCTCATCTCTGAGGAGGACATACGCCTCATCGACGTCAGCGCCGACCACACCAGCTCACGCCTCCTGGACATCGCTGACGAGAACCCCAGAACCTACAACTACCGGCTGCTCTTCGGCGCCATCTTCAGGGGAAACACCACGGTACTGGACGGCCGCACTATAACTTCCCGGGCACCTACTCTTATTCCTCGAGGGACTAGTAGGGGCCCTCGATTGCCTGAAGCCGCAGAAGTGGTTGCGATGCCGTTCTCTCATGGCCACGGCTTGTCATGCACTTGTATGGAGGAGAAACGCAAGAAATGAATGTGTACAGTGCGATGTCAATGCACGTTAAAGAATGACATCAATGTCATCGCCAGCCTAGCTACACCCACTGCAGGACAGCGGAATCTCCCATATCCCTCCAGTTACCCCTGTCCTGTTCTATAGCTGCGGTAGCCTTATCCCTGCCATCATCCTAGTCTCATCCTCCAACCTGACTTTCTCCCGCCCCCTACTTCGCCTGCCTTCTTCTGGAATCCAGCCCGTTACCCTTAAAGACAATAGATTATTTTGCCTCCGTAATACATGCCTTCCCGTGCAGATTTCTTCTTGATTTAGCCTTGAATGACATCAACTTGCGTTTGTTCCCTGACCCACACCTCACTCTGTGTGTCCCTTAACATTTGGCCTATAATTTTCCGTTCCGTAACTCGTTGCGTTGTCCTCAGTTTAAATTGAACGCTTCTCATTAGCCTCCAAGTTTCCGCCCCATAGGTGAGCACAGCTCAGGTGCAGCTGTTACATACTTCCCTCTTCAGGAATACTGGTAAACTGCCGTTTGTGATGGGCAAGTGCACTACATCACATTATTCTTCTGCTAGTTATTTCAATCTCGTGGTCCCGATCTGCGGTCACTAATTGACCCAAGTAGATTTATTATCTCGCCATTTTCAACGCTTCGCTGCGTGTAGCAAACTGCTGCCCCCTTCCTAGGCTGTTGAAATTACTTTTGTTTTCAGAATAACAATTTTTAAACCCAACGTTCTGCTTTGCCTGTCTAGGACCTCGATCATGCTGGCTCTTCGTCCCCCTAGTCACACAACAATGCAATGTCATCAACCAACCGCAGTTTACTAAGGCATTCTTCATTAACTTTTATCCCCAGCTTATCTAGATCAATAAGTACCTCCTTGTTAAGACGTGCTGAATAGTACTGTATAGATCATGCCTCCCAGTCTAACAGCTATTTTGACTGAGTTTTTAAGTTTTCTATTCAGGGCTATCGTGACTATACGGTCGATTTACATATTCTCCAGTACATTTACATACGCCTTCTCTACACCCTGGTTCCGTAATGCCGGCAGGACTGCTGAGATTTCGACTGAGTCAAATGCTTTAGCGTCAGCTATGAAGTCTATAAGGAGGGGATGGTTATATTCTGCCATTTCTCTTTCACCTTACTCATGAGCTGAGTATGGGTTATGGGGTAGTAGCGTTTACGAAAGTCAGCTTGGTCTTTTGGTCGACTGAAGTCTAAGGCTGCTCTGATTCTGGTCGTTTTTTCAAGTCCTTGATATCCCCTGTATTATTGGTTAACGTATTGTTATTGTTTTTCTAAGATTCCGATAAGCTGGATGTCATGCAGCATTGCGCATACAGGGTGGCCATTTTTTACAGGACAATCTCTTCACCATCCTTGAAGAGAGCTGCAGTTACCTAATACTTACTGGTAGATTTCACCTTTCATTGCTTCAAGGCATGCCGAATTACTCCATGCATCTGCTTCCGTCATTTTTTTCGCGATGATTTCGGCTGCTTTGTAGATCAGTGAATCACTCGGCTACATTAAAGTATCTCATTCATATTGGTATTGAAGTACTAATCATACTAATTTTGTTGCGATAGCATAAGAGGTCCCGTTCTCGAGAAAAGCCGGCTTCCGTTCGTCCGTTCCTGTCACGAAAAAGCCGGTCGCTCACCTGACACGGTGGGCAGATGCCAACCTGCCCAAAGGATTGTGGGCACCCTGCGTACTACGACGGATAGCAATAAATTAATTAAAACCAATTGAATGCAATTTTCACCTGCCCACCGTGGCACAGCGCATCATCTCACTGTTCGAGAGATATACAGTCTCCCGAAGAAGTATCTGTGCAAAAATGGGCCTTATGGGAGCTCGGGAAGGGCAACCTGAGCCTAAATCCCCGCAGGTGGCTGCTTGAACCAGCAAACTTCCGGGGCAGTGACGGATGGCTAAACGGCTGGAGCACTGGGCCAGTAGTGTTATGAGGACTCCCTCCGATCCATGATTCTATGTAAGAGGAGGTATACTTGAGCGGGAAGGTCATCTAATGCTTAAAGGGGCCCTGAAACACCTTGTGAGGAGAACATACCTGAGGAGAGCATATCATATCAACTGTTATGAAAATCTGAGTCGATTAATACACTTACACGGAGCAGAGAACCCACAATCACGCGCGAAAATTGGAGCGCCCTTCCCGGCGACATATCATGATCGCAACCTCCTCCATCGCTCGCACCTGCGTATACAAGTTGAAAGGTGGCTATTTGTTAGATTCTTTCAGACGTCAGGCAGCTACCGTGGCCGCGGCCAATAAGCCGCGAAGCTCCGGCGGGTGAGGAAGCTCTCCCCAGGAGATGGGGCCGGCGAAGGAACGCCGACCTTTCAGCGAGCAAGAAGGGACGAGAGGAGTGGCAAAGGCTCCAAGACGCTGAAATTCAAATTTTAACTACAGATAACTCAGCTTCTACAAAGATTATTAAAAAAATATCTCTTCGTGAAGCGGCGTGAAATATTCGTGAAGCGGAGTGCTTTAACATCCCAGGCATACCGCAAATTTATTAGAGCCCCTTTCGGAGCCTCTTCAAGGGTAGGGTCGGAAAAAAGCTGTCATTTGGCTAGCGCGTTAAGTTCGGAGATGGGATGACGGGATGTCGACCTTGTGCGCAGCCCACGCTCTGGTTCAACGGCCAGTGCCCGCACGCCGCTCCGCTCCTGGTGAACCTGTACCACTCGGCGCTTCTGCGCAACATCACGGGGCGCCCCAAAGCCCGCTTGCAGCTGTCCATCCAGCCGCACAACAACCAGACGGCCTCGGAACGGCGCCACGGCGGCGCCGGTGGCAACAACGGCGGGAAGATGGACCTGCACATCCTGCTGCAGAGCAAGTTGTACTTCGCCGGGCTTCCGCTCAGCGCCGACGCGGTACTCGTCGAGGTGCTGATGGGCATATTCATGCCGCTTGCGCTGTGTTTCCACGCGGCCAGCTTCGTGGTTTTCCCAATCACCGAACGCTGCTCCAAGTTCAAGCACCTGCAGATGATGACTGGCGTCTCGGGCGCCGTCTACTGGCTGAGCAACTTCCTCTTCGACGTCGTGCTTGCCGGCGCATGCGCAGTCTTCTTCGTGCCCACCATCTGTTTCAGCCACCGATGCCTCCATGACACCGAGTACATTGGCAAGTATCTCGTGTGTACCTCAGGTGGATCTCTGAGCCAGGCGGCTATAGGAGCGCCAAATCGGGACAGAGCGCAATGAAGTGAAATGCTCTACGTCACATAAGCCGATTCCACGTGGTCAGCGGTTCCCTGTGCTTTCTCAACGCCCCTTTCTGCGAGCGCACCTTATTTTAAAGGGTTGCCGAACCACGTTTTGAGGATTTCATGATATTGAAGGATTCAAGTCTTTATAGGCTGTAGGCAAAGCATGCAGTTTTTTTTCTCCAGAATTTAGGGCTGTGAGGTAACCGATGATTAGAATGCTCACTTGTTTTCCCATCATCAAAAAATAGCGGAGAAACTTGGTGATCATGTTACAGACAGCGACATTTTAATTTCCGCTGCCGTGACCCATCGCGTCGTTCGATACCGCCAAACAATGCTCCGCGAGATTCGCCTCCGGTGGCTGTAGTTTTCTCCCCTCGAAGCAAGTAATGTAGGTCACATGTTTAGGGCAATGCCCCAAGGTGGAGTAGAATCGTAACAGGGCAGTAGTTACTCACTGGCATCCACCCAGGCGCAGCCATACGGCTACAAAGGAAATCTATGCAGCTTGATCAGAAGCTTCGAAGTAAAAAAAAAAATCAAACTGCGAAGTTTTTCGGAAAGCATTCCTTTGTAGCCGTATGGCTGCGCTTGGGTGGATGGCAGTGAGTAATTTCTTCCTCATTAGCAAGCATTGCAGCGTTGGAAATCGACCAGCACCACAGATAACATCCACATGCGCTCCATCCCTACTCGGCTGTGAGTACTGAAGGGAAGCCTGGAAGCCGTAGCGGCTTTATTAGGCGAATATGTAACCATTTAAAACGCTACCGTAGAAAGACCTCCCACGTTTACACCAAGTTTTAAACATTCAACCCCATTAAGCACGTCGAACACATTCAATACATTTAAGCTTGTCGCATTCTTAAACCCCTTCAGTTGCCCTTTAACCTTCCCTGCCACGGCAGCAGCGTTTCGATTGAGGCGAGTTGCAAAAGACACTCGTGTGCTGTGCGGTGAGAATTCACGTTAAAGAACACCAGATGGTCGTCACAAATGAGAATGAAAATTGGTTTCGAGAAAATGAAAGGTGCTGTAACTGTCTTACATCTTGCATGACAACCTCGCCGTAGGGGAAGCGATGAAGATGAGAGTGAGATAGGAAAGAGCGAAAGAGGTGCCGTAGTGGAGGACTCCGGAATAATTTCGACCATCTGGGGATCTTTGACGTGCACTGACATCGCACAGCACACGGGCGCCTTTGCGTTTCGCCTCCATCGAAACTCACTCCACAACGGCGCCCCTTGCTCTCTTCTTTCTTTCACCTTCTCCCCATTCGTTTCCTCACAGCGAAGTTCGAGTGTCCACTAAAAGTGAGAGTTTAATTCCCCGCTTTTCCCTTCCTCAACACCAATTTTGCCACCGATCTACTATAGTCACTGCCCTACCACCTCGTGTTCACGCACCAGCTGTAGACGTTTTCGAAAAGATATGGAAGTGGGATCGACGGGCGGAACGGTTTCAGTAGTGTTCAGACAGCATTGAAACGGGTTAAGCAGCAGACTGCGTGCAAGTGGAGCCGCCCTGGTGGTCGAACTAATGCCCTGTTCGAGATTTCCCGTCTATTCACAATCCGGCCGATGGTGGGGGAGCGCTCTACGAATAGCTGCTTGTTCGCTATCTCATTCAATTTGCACAGAGACGCTGCCGTAAGAATTAGAGCGAATTAAAAATAAGAACGAAGCAACAAATATATCGCAGTCTTTTGAACCTAACCTAAATTGGACACCACTTGGGAAGCCATAGACATCGTTCGGCTGCTAAAACCAAAGCCCGAACTACGCGGCAGGAATAATTCAGTTAAAATTTTTTTGGCCATAAATGCATTCGAAGAGAAGGCAAGCGTAGCATGAGGCGGCAGAAAGTTAGGTGGGTGGATGAGGTTAAAAAGTCTTCTGGGATACGGTTGCCGGAGCTGGCAAAGGACAGGGTTAATTGGAGAGACATGGGAGAGGCCTTTGCCGTGCAGTGGGTGTAGTCAGGCTGATGATGATGATAAAGATGATGAATTCCACAAGCTGATCTACATTTACCGACATCTAGGGCACAATACCGAAGGAAGCAAGAAATATTGTTTTTTTCAGTCCCCTGACACGGTACACTAACGCAAACAATGTTTTACTTCTGCAGCGATGCTGGCGGTGATGTTCATATCGCACGGGCTGTCCATGGTACCCTTCTGCTACGTGGCCTCCAGCCTGTTCAGCGACAGCTCGTTCGGCCTCTCCGTCATGGTGATATTCCTGTTTTTCGTTGGTGAGTTCTACACTTTGGTCTTGTCTGTAATGTCGATGCTGACTGGTATTTTACCGTTATTATCGGAAACTCTCTAAGTGGACATACAGTAGACATTAAACAAGCTTATTAATAATCAAAATAAAAAAGCCGGCAATGCAAGTCGTCCTTTACCCATATCGCAAATCGCCTACTCAGAGCATAACCTCTTTCCAGGAAAATAGGACAGGTTTGTCGTGTGTGTGATGTTTCGATCTCTTCCTCTTACTTTCTCCACAGACACACACGCACGCACGCGTGCAAGCACATTTATTGGGTGGACGTTTTCTGCTCACAGGCCAATGCTTCCCCCCCCCCCCCCCCCCTAAAAATCTGCGCTCGCCGCCTTAACTATGCCTTGCGCCGACGTGACTGCATCTTTGTTTTAACAACCAGCGGTGAAACACGGTTCTTTGGTTTGCTCTAGTAGAAAGCCATTTCGCATTACATGGCTTACAAGCAAAGTTTTGGATCCGTTAATGCCATGCAGTGATAGCGCGCTGAAGCATTCCTTCGCGGACATAACTAAGGCAGTTATCTTGAGCGTATAGTGCGACATTTGTTGTCCTTTTTTGAAGATGACCCGACAAACGGGGAAGACCAGGGAGTCCTCCACTTAGCGTTGGCTGTCGCGGTCGTTCGAAATCGCGCAACTTAGTGAAGGGAATAACAGCGACATCCGTTCAGCGCACGTTATGTGATGGCTCATAACTTTATGAGTGAGAAAATTACGGCTAAACTGTTGCTATAATTCAGCGAGAATCTGTCTCCGTCCCGGGACAGAGCTGTCCCGGGATGAAGTGTCACCCGATTTGACAGCGGCCAGCAGGGTGGGGGCGGGGGGGGGGGGGGGGGGGGGTTGCAGCTGCATTCGAAGAGGAGCGACGAACGACAGTCAGCCCCAAAAATTCAGTGCGTTAAACTCAAACTCCAATCACGAGTTTTTATTGCACCAACGGAGATCGGCTGTAACGCTGTAACTTTATCGCTAGTTGCAGTAGAGCGTTTGCATGGTAACTGGGTCGTTTTGCTCCTAAGCAAACAGGCGCACTTTGCGTAGCCGGCCGCTCTTTTGTTTCACCCCTCACCCCATACCATCCTGGATAGAAGAGAGACAACCTCTTTGAAGCAGGCCGGAAGCGGTTTCGATCAGTCGACCACAAATGGGTCAGTAGCAGGCGCAGAGCAACGCGCTGTGTTCGCTCCCCCTTGGCAAAGCTGACTTTCCTTGAACCGTCGTGGCGCAGTGGTAGCATCTCCGCCTTCCAAAAATTGCCCTTCCGACGGTGCTGGGTATCTTGTGTCTGCGTTTCCTGAGTGCCCCCACCCCCCCTTCCCAGCCTTTACTGGTCGCCCCTGCGCGATACTTGCATGTTTTTGGGTCTTCGTTTCGAAGAATGCCGACCTTGCCGATGCCGCAAGAGCTGCTAATTTATTACTAAGGCCTTCGTCGTTTCGCAACGTCTGTCGCCTCTCTTTCACATTCAGACGTTCGGTGCGCAAGACGCGCGGAAGGGCGGGGTAAGATGTGCTCTGATGGCACTCAACTTACCCGAGGTTGTTTTCACCACGCTAACTGCTTGAGCTGCTTGCTCGCTTATAACGCGATAGCGTTACAGGTCCCATCCGACGAAAAATCCGCCGGTGTCACGAAATGCCCATTGGTACACAGGGTCGTGACGTCACAACCGTATTACCTCGCGCGGGTAATTGATCACTACGCAACTCCTCATTGGTCTAACAGGGTCGTGTGGTTATCTCATCAGCATTATGCAGATGCTTCCAAATGAAGAAAATCAATTGCGCTACCCCTCAACCACTCAGTGCGATAGTTTTGGGGCTTGATGCCATCACCTCGTACCGCGTAGCAACGCTACCGCATAGCATTTTCCCCCCAGAACTTCCGACACGGGCCTTCGCTGTGACACTGCGCGCCCTTCTCGGTGCAGGTCTGGTGGGCGCCCTGGAACCCGTGATCATGCACTACACCGCGACGGTGGCCGAGGCTCAGCTGGTGTCGTTGGTGCCGCAGGTGATGGACTTGCTGCTGCGCAGCGTGCCCACCTTCACGCTCACGCGCGCAATATCCAAGCTGCTGCGGCTGCGGCGCGAGAACTACGTCTGCGTCACCGGCGGAGAGTTCCTCAGACACGCCTGCCGCCACGTCGAGCTGGGACGCACGCTCTCGCTCAAGTACTGTTGCAAAGGTACGCCGGGCCACCGTCGTACGGCGCTACGACAGCGATACGTGCTCGCATCGAGGAAGGAGACGACGCGAGCAGCCCTTCGAATCCTGTGGCCAGCGAGAAAAGCTGGGCGGCAGTCCCGTGGTTTTGGCGCGATAGCGTTAAAGGCGCCGTTCTCCAGAAAATCCGGTGTCAGGCGTTCTCGCCGTTGTGAGCAAAAAATCACGGGCATGGCTTTGGAAAGTGGTTCCTAGAGAGAAACCTAGGAGGCAGATGGGCCACCTAGGTCACGTGACCTTGCGGCGCCATCACAACCTGCCCACCGGATAGTGAGCAAACTGCCCAACGCGGAGGGTGGCAGTTAAACTTTAAAGCAGGCAGCACCTGCCAACGCAGGGCAGTGGCGCGCTTCTTAACCGCTGCGCCACGGCAGCAGGAGGGGTATGAGCAGGGATCTATGAATGTAGAGAGTGACTGTCTGCATATATGAGGATTAACCCAGTTAATTATCGCGTCCTACCCTAAAGGCGGAGCATAACTGTCCCTTCGGATTTTGCGGGTCGTCTTATGAACGTACTCAAACTGCGTTGTAGCTGCTATAGCAGGAACGCATGTAGCGCTTCCGAGCGGTTGTTTTGGAGAGAGGGAAACAAGAAAGGAAAAGTATTTTTAAAGGATCAAAAATTTTCTCAAGTGCTTTCCTTTCGACGGTAATCTCATTTTAGCATCGACCAGAAGGGCCGCCTAGTATAGTTACTATGGCGGAGTATAATTGAACTTCCGGTTGCAGAAAGGGGACGTGACGGACCCTCTTGTTTTCATTTCCTTTTCTCTTCGAGTCTACCGTGTTCGCGACGTCACGGAACTACGGCAGATTTTGAAGCTCGGCTCCCTGCCGCTTCTTTGGGTTTCGCCCCGCGCTTTCTTGCGTGCCGCGTGCTGAGACATTTTATTCGCGCCATGGCCTCTGCGTATTTGAGAACAAACGAATGAATATCCGGGCGGGAACAAAGAGAGAGAAATAAACTTGGGCAAGATGTTTTAACAACAGCTCCGATTGCAGCGATGAGGCATTTTTCTAATGCGATATCGTTAAGGACTTGTTCAGCCGGAAACCCACCGTCGTCGTCGGCGGCAGCCGCGTAAGTGAAAAATCCCCAGAAAAGTAGCTGGCACTTGTGAGACTCAGATTGCTCTTCCCGAGCAACCTTACCGCGGTAGCGTTACGGCTCCCGCTATGCAAAAAGCGCAAAGGTTGGCAGGCATCACGTGGCTTTGTGACCTCATCCAAACCTGTCCGCCGGATTGTGAGCAAACTGCCGATTGTGTCAGGTAGCACCTAGATTAGTGATTGGTCGCGACAGCTTGCTCGGGGAAGAGCAACCGGGTCTCACAAGCGCCACCTGTTGGACGGACAGTGGCACATCGTTTAAACGCTGCGCCCCAGGGTGGTAAGAGGACTCCCAGGGATGCATGAGTGTAATGTAGAGAATGACCAATTCTGCATGTATGGGCATATATGCAGAACCGACAGGTAACAGGTGAGGTGTATTTGCGTGGGAGGGATCTATAATACTATCGCATTGTGCTCTTAAGTGCATATATATAGGTTAAGTGCTATGTGAAGGTGAAATAAAGAACAGTCTCCCTGTCTGCAAAGTAATAGTCAAACAGGACCCCAGGCTGCTGAAAGCTATCCCGTCATACCCTTCAGCGAGAGCTTAAATCGCCTCAATTTTGTAGCGATAGCCACATTACGGTAGCGTTTCGAGCCTTCTTTGTAGCGATAGCCACATTACGGTAGCGTTTCGAGCCTTCAGTGTGGCGGCGCCGCCATCCTGTGGCTGCCGCGCCACCCCGTGGCGGCGCCGCCCCGCTGTCACGTGGCTGATCACGTGGTACGGAGCAGCTGCCGGTGAAACCGAGCTGCCACAGCTGTGCGCATGCGCTTTGTCAATGGGGACGAAGATGAAGAAGGGACGCCCAGAGAAACGGAGCGGCGAAAGACTGACTTTGCAATTCAACTGATCAAGTTCCACCCGGTCAGCTGTAGCCATCGCGTCACTCCAGGGTTAACCAGAGCTAAAGCACCAACATTTCTTTTTTCGACACGTTCCGTGGGGCATCGGCGCTGCTTGGGATAACGATGGTTTCTACATAGTGTTGTAGCCACTGAGTGGTAAAAAAAACGTCCCCAAATGGTGCGGATAGCTCTGTGCAGCTAGGGTTCGTACTTTGTTCTGTCCCAAGCGAAGAAAAGAGAAAAAGTGGGTCAGTTCTTTCACTCCCTCCTTATCCCTTCCCTTACGGCGCGGTTCAGGTGTCCAACGATATATGAGACAGATACTGCGCCATTTCCTTTCCCCAAGAACCAATTATTATTATTATTATTTACGCGAGCTGCGCCTCTGGTCTCTGTGCCTGCGCACTGCTGACTGGCGTTAGCCCTTACACTACCGGCACCAACTCATTCTGAATTGGGATTGAAGGGTGGCGAGACAGTTTTTGCATGACGGCGTTTTTGCCTTGAAATATACTTTACCAGTGCAATAGTCAGGAGGATTTTATTTAACTTATTTCAATTCAGTTGAATTCAGTGCAGTTAATTTTTGCAGAAAAAAAACTGGAGTGTCTCCTGGGCTAAAAGCTGCTTCAGAAGCTTGACTGAGGCACAGGAAAGCCGGCCAGAGCATACTGCGACAAATAATTACAAATCATTTTCATATTCGGTTACGTTGGATTCCAGCGCAAGGTTCTTGCGTGACGTCACAGTCGAGTCGTTACAGCATCGTTGGTCAACTGGGCGCTGAAATCTCAGGCGCGAGAAGTCGTCAGCAATTAATGCGTTAGCGCCTGTGCCGGACACCGGCAAGCACCCTGTCACCTCCCAAGACAGCGTTTTTTTTTTAATTTGCAGCGAATTTCTGTTCTGCTCGGATTACGCGTCAATCAAAGCCGATTGACGTGCGCATGAAAATGTCTAGTCACTGTATGGCCAGCCTAAGAAATTATACTCTGCCACGTACTCAATGCCTGATGGCTAGCATCCATATCTACACATACGTTGGGAAAATAAATTACATTATTTTTTAATCAACAACGCAGCCCTGCCTTCGCGCAACGGCACCGGCACCGCCGAGGGCCGCCAGACAATGGTGGAGCCGCACGAGCTCTCGGGCGCCGTCATGGTCGAGGTGTACGTGATGCTGGCGGAGGCCGTCATGCTGCTCGCCGTTGTGGCCATCATGGACGCCACTGCCTACGGCCGCCTGCGCAGGAGGCTGCTCAGATCGGTATGCGAGTGCGCAGGCTCGATACCGGCCGCGGCGGTCGAATTTAGATGGAGACGAAATTCTAGAGGCCCGTGTACTGCGCGGTGTCAGTGCACGTTAAAGAACCCCAGGTGGTCTAAATTTCCGGAGCCCTTCACTACGGCATCCCTCATAGCCCGAGTCGCTTTGGGACGTTAAACCCGCATTAACCATGAACGAATGCACGTTATGCCGCAGGGTAATCTAGGCTTAGCACGGGTTTAAGCCTAAAAGCTTTCTCGGTATTTCGTCGAAGGGACAGCATGAGTTCCTCTTGGGCGCAATGGATGAGAAGAGGCAGTAGAAAGGCGTTCATTCTCTGCGCTTCCCTTATAAAACCCTTTTAGACAGTCCATTTAGTGTCCATAGAATTCGACAATAAATAATAATAATAATTGGTTTTGGGGGAAAGGAAATGGCGCAGTATCTGTCATATATCGTTGGGCACTTGAACTGCGCCGTAAGGGAAGGGATAAAGGAGGGAGTGAAAGAAGAAAGGAAGAAGAGGTGCCGTAGTGGAGGGCTCCGGAATAATTTTGACCACCTGGGGATCTATAACGTGCACTGACATCGCACAGCACACGGGCGCCTTAGCGTTTTTCCTCCATAAAAACGCAGCCGCCGCGGTTGGGTTCGAACCCGGGACCTCCGGATCAGTAGTCGAGCGCCCTAACCACTGAGCCACCGTGGCGGGGCTCGTCAATAAAGTCAGTAGACGTGCTGCAGACAAATCGCGTAAACTGGTCTGTAGACAATACAAATCCTATAGACAATCATAGACAATGTATAGATATATGGCTGTGCACAGGCCAGAGTAAAGCAATGGAAATATCTCTAGCAAGGCAACAGTGTCTATAAGAAGTCTATAGAAAGCGTATGGAGCATTTTTATGTGGTTGTGGTTTATGTGGTGTGTGGGTAACCCTGTGCGGTTGCCGACGCAGGTGGGTCGGCGGAGCGAGACCGGAGACTCGCCGGCCGAGTGCCAGGAGGGGCCGCGCCTCACCACGTCACCGCTAGACTCGGACGTGACCCACGAGGCCCAGCTGGTCGACAGGCTCTGCGCGGGCCCCTTGCCGCCCGAGTACGCGCTCGTGGTGCGGAAGCTGACCAAGACCTTCGGCCTCTGCCGAGGGATCAGCAACATCAGCTTCGCCCTCAAGCGCGGACAGGTATGCGCTATACGCACGGGACCACGCAGCTTCTGGAATTGCCTTCGTGGACAAGGCACGCCTCCGTCAGCGGGAATTTCTCAGTGAATGCCTCTCAGCCGCCACAAAAGTGCGACTGCGAACTTAGTAAATTTTCTCGATTAGTGTGTGGTGCGAAACGTGGATTCAGCTTCTGAATGATAATCACGCATTGGCAGCGGTTATTATACGGTCTTGTCGATATTAAGAGGAATCCGTGAAATTTGTATTTCTGTAGTCGATAAGGTTCCATAAATATTAATAAACCACATTATTTTAAATGTCTGCCTTAAGAAATGACCTTATTCCTGCAGCCGTACCAACTTTGTCGGCCCACTAGCCAAGCCAGATACGAAGTTCGCACTTACCGGAGTCCTCACGGTCGATGAGCGATCGAGACGTCTGTTTTGCCTCTAAGGAATTTTGAGAAACTATGAGCGCGATGGGCTGTGTCCTTGAACTCCCTATAAATTTCACTTTAGAGCGCAGTGGATTTTCGCACGCTACAGCAGCAACACTCTTTCGCAACTTGCTTAGCCCTCAAGATGTCATCGCAGCTTCCCTGCTCGCTGCAGCACACAAACTTCCGCCTTCGCTCCGAGTTAAGACACGTGGTGATCCAAAAGGCGATGGTTGTCCTCCGGATACGTGTAAGACAGTAGGTTGGCCCCGCGGTTATTGGTGTGAGCAACTGCGGCAGTTTATCAGAAGGCAAGCAGAGGTAACACAATCGGCATTTTGTACACGAATGATGGCATCAGAGAGCGTCTAAAGACAGCGCGAAATAACACGGACGGAGCCACACGACTGGACAGGGTGGGCGGCAGTTTTCAACTCTATTAAGAAACAAGGCAAAATATGGTATATGTAGTCAGCAGGCAAGTGGGCGCGTTGCAAACAAGGCACTTGCCAAGACAAGCAGCACATAAAAACTAGGCCTTATACGTCAACTGGGTCAGAGCAAGCCCTTGGGGTCAGACAAGAGTGGACGCCGAGAGAACGCATTTCTCTCTGACGGTTCAGTGCCTGGGCATTATCGGCGTGACCGGGGCGGGCAAGACGGAACTGATGCAGCTGCTCACCGGCCTGTCGGAGGGCTCGTCGGGCGACGTCTACCTGGACTCCCTGTCGCTGTCTCGCACGCCCAAGGAGTATGCCTCCAAGCTCGGCTACTGCCCGGACGCCCTCGGCCTGCCCGACCACCTGACCGGCCGAGAGGTGAATTCGACACGACGACCACGGTGGCGCGTCGTACGGGGCCCGTAATCTGGTCGCATCTGACGGCGCATAATGCTCCGCTGTGTACTGTAATTGAACAGAAATTGACGGCAGCAATGCCGCTACTTCTTGCGTCTCACACGTGGCCACACTGCGTTCGTATGACCGCCATTTGGGGGCCCATTTCTGAGTAACGAAAGTTTTTTTCTTTAACGTCCCAATGCGACTCGGGCTATGGGACGTCGTAGTGAAGGGCTCCATAAATTTCGATCACCTGGGGTTCTTTAACGTACACTGACATCGCACAGTACACGGGCGTCTAGAATTTCGCCTCTATCGTAATTCGACTGCCGCGGCCTTGAGGGAACCCGCGTCTTTCGGGTCAGCAGCCCCATAACCACTGAGCCGCCGCGGGGGCTAAAAAAGAAGGAAAGCGTTGAAAAGTACAAAGCATACCGATCGTGGCCTTTCGTTAGACCGCAAGTCATGTCTGTTGGGATTCCGTTCTTCCCTTGCTACCCGCCCACCACGCTTGAAGTACTTCGCGGTCCGTACAGCAGAACGATGTGGTTGTTTAGCTGTGACCGGCGGCAGAGGGAACGTGTTCAGTAACGCGAGGGATTTCGCCTAAGGCTGGGTAAAAGATTGCTGGAAAGCTCCGGCTGGTCTCGTCCATGGGGGTGTAAAAACATACGCGGAGTATTGAAGTGGCGATTAGACGCTTGCGCGATTATGTGCCTTTCCGGCCTTAAACAATCTGTTCCGAAAGGGTGGATATCAGCACGGCGGTGTAATCGGTAGCATTAAAAAACATTACAGTGATACGCGAGTACTGTCGAAGCACGATTTTTTTGAGCAAACCTCGTTTTCCCAGGCATAAGCCATTTCAGCTTGATAACGTTTTATGCCCGATCGCTGTTGCGACGTTGGGCTAGCAATAGTACCGTACATACCGTTTCAGAGATGAGCGGTCGCTGTTTATGCAGAATAATCCTGATGTGCGACGCTAATTTCGCAGATCATCGAGCTCTTCTGCGTCCTGCGTGGATTCTGCTTGGATGACACGAAAGCGATGGTGAAGAACTTGCTGCGCATAATGGAGCTCTCCAGCGTCGCCAACGACATCACCAGGAGCTACACGTGAGTGTCTCTCGTGGGCGTCACACATAGTGATCGTCATGAGAAAAGCTCACTCCACCGCATGACAAAATCTGCCCCCTTTGACTTCCACTTGCGCCTACGTTTGCTTTCACGCTCTCAGAACTGATAGCCACGTAGATGGCGATAACTATCCTATTGCTTGCGCCAATTGAGTGAAATAAGAATTGATCGCCGCCGTACGATAGTGCAAACAGTTGTAAGATGGGCGACTGAGGCACTGCTGCGCGTCGCAAATGTTGTTTGAATCTGCATTTTTCTCACGGCTGCTCTGCGAATGCGCGCGCCTCTCCTCCAGCTGGACTGGTTGAAAACCGCCGGTTCCTACTACGCATGCGCTGCTCAGGTTAGCGACTGGCGCCACATATCGGGTGTAGTTCGTGCCCCACATGATGGGATCAGCGCCTGCTTCTCCCATCACAGTCTCCCGCGTGCGCTTGTTTTCATTTAGTTCTCGCCCCACTCTCCAGAGGGCGCCACTTCCCGTGAGAGAGGCGGATATGCGCTGTTCTTTCGGTTTTGTGCGAAAAAAAGCGCTGGATTTGATTTGATTTGCTTTGATTTATTTATTTCCGTCAAAGCGCCAGGGGGTCGAACAAAAGTGAAAAATAGTTCACTTGACGAGGTTCAAGCCCCTGTGTACAAGGCATACAGTGGTTGTACAACATATTTACATATATTGCCCTTAATTTTCAGCACAAACTTTATACAGAAAATAGAGGTGCAAAGCCACTGCATGAAGTGAAGCTAACGTAATAAAATAAGAATATACTGCATTTTCATGTCGGAAGATTGTATAAGCCCAATACATATATAGAGGATACAAAAAATACATAGTCATTATACAATTCCTAGTGAAGGTAACATCTCTATTATAACGCAAAAAAAGTCTCCAACATTTACATGCTAATATTTTCTAAATTGATATTATGACTTGCGCAGATAGCTAAGTAACTATGGAAGAGAATACTCTGTTTGATGGCTAAAATTTGTACGTAAAAAGGGAAACTTCCAAATTTCTGGCGACCGAGATGTCAACCTACCTTCTCTTAAACTTGAGTTTGCTAGGGATGGAATAAGGGCCTCCTCGCTATGGAGATCTTGTTTATATCTTCTGGCCCAGGTGAAATAATAAAGGCTATATATGGACAGTATTTGGAACTTCGTGAAAAGGCTTCGGATGTGTGTATTTGGCTCAACACCTGCGATGAATCGAACGGCTTTCTTTTAATAATAATAATAATTGGTTTTTGGTGGAAAGGAAATGGCGCAGTATCTGTCTCATATATCGTTGGACACCTGAACCGCGCCGTAAGGGAAGGGATAAAGGAGGGAGTGAAAGAAGAGAGGAACAAATAGGTCCGTAGTGGAGGGCTCCGGAATAATTTCGACCACCCGGGGATCTTTAACGTGCACTGACATCGCACAGCACACGGGCGCCTTAGCGTTTTTCCTCCATAAAAACGCAGCTTTCTTTTGTAGAGTGTGAATTTGATTTAAATTTGTAAATGTATGTTACCTCAAACAAGAAAACAGTAATTCACATTAGACATAAATAATGCATTAAACAAATGAAATTTGACAAGAGGAGGTAATAAACATTTGAATTTAGCTAGTATACCCACGGTCCTTGAAATTCGAGAAATGACGTTATTTACATGGACATCCGAGAACATATGTTTATAAAAATGTGCCCCAAGAGTTATAATTGTATCGACAACTTCTAGTGCTGTGTGACCAATAGATAAATTGATACTTTGCGTCAATGTAGACCGTCTTGGGGTGAAAATTACTGCCGCTGTTTTTTTCCCATTTAGTTGTAACGAATTTAACGTGCTCCATAAATTTAAATCGCTGAGAGTTCTGTTTATATCATTCTCTAGGCAATTATAACTATCACTACGAAACGACAAGGAGGCGTCATGAGCATATATTACAAGCTTTGCAACCGAGGTGATATTTGTTATATAATTAAAGTAAAATTAAATGGTAAAGGTCACAGGATGCTTCCTTGATGTACTACTGACAAAACTCTTTTATAGGTCGAGAAATGTTTGCCTATTGCTACACATTGCTTTCGATTTTGCAAGTATGATGTCATTAATGCGAATGGGGTTCGCGGTATGCCATATAGTTCTTTCTTTATTAGTGTTAGGTGATTGAGACTGTCGAATGCCTTAGAAAAGTTGATGTAGAAACCCGCTGCAATTTTCTTATCCTCAAATTCTTTCAGGATTATTTCTTTTTGTGCTAAAAGTGCCAGTTCTGCAGATCTTCCTTTACGGAATCCAAATTGGGATGCACTGATAAGATCATATTTATTTGCAAATTTTGTTATTCTCAAGTGCGTTATTTTTTCAAAGCTTTTTGAAAATACCGGCAAGATCGAAATGGGGCGGTAATCATGAAATGAATTTTTGTCACCTGATTTAAATATTGCTATTACTTTGGATATTTGCATTCCGTCCGGGAAGATACCTGTTGAAAGTGAGATTATATATATATGTGTAAGCTGCGGCGATATTAAGTGAAGAACATATTTGACAGGAATTATTTTAATATTGTCAATGTCAGTAACATTGCTATTTCTAAGCGATAAAGACACTGTGCAGAGTTTACTCTCACTTGTTGGTTCCAAGAAAAGTGTGCTCCAAAGCCGCCGTGAAACCTGTGGCATCGTCTTGTCTGTCGCTTAGAACTCGCCAGACTGTGCTAGACCTCTACTCGCCAGAATGTGCTATACTGTGTTAGAACTCGCCAGACTGTGATAATTAGACATACGACTAATGAATTTTAGTTAATTTTCATGATTTTAATGAAGACTGCCGTCCGCCGCTCCTGAAGATTCCTTTCTGGATTTTTTCTATCTATTTCGACATCCTATATTTACGAATTTAGGAACTGTTGGCTGCAACTCCCGCTCTGTCACTGCTCTTTGATCATACGAGTTGCGATTTAAGCTGCCCATATGGCTCATGAATACAATCCGGTGCTATGATTGGTTCAAAATTCAAAGATCAGCCCAGCGATCGCGTAGCCTGTGGGCGCCGAGAAAAACTATGTGCCAAGATACGGCATAAAAGATTAACTATATTACGCTAGCCTATAATTTATACGTACGGCACAGCTTAACGGCTGCGCCAGGGTGCAAAATCACCTTGATGGATGCTTTGCATCCACAATTGTGCACAATCGTGACGACCCTTACGTCATCTGCAAGCCACGCATTGAACATGTGCATTCTCACGCATCTACCAGGCAGCGCCACTAGTGCGTCCTTATGAGCTTTGAGTGCCGACATGTTTCCTGTACACATGACCGCTTTGATGGAAGCTTGTCTACCGCGGCTGTAAGCTCGACGCTTTCTATCATGACACGACGCAGTCCAGGCGACAAGCGCAAGCTGTGCATCGCGCTGGCCATCGCCGGCCTGCCCAGTGTCATCCTGCTGGACGAACCGAGCACTGGTGTCGACGTCTCCGCACGGGCCCAGATCCGCCGCAGCCTGGCCAACATCCGCCAGATGACCGACTGCGCCATCCTGCTCACCTCCAACAGGTCGGTGCGTGCGCTGGAAGAGCTTCCACAGTACCGCCTTCCTTTTCATCCCGTCCCCAGACGTAGAAGGTATACATGGCTGCCCCAGCCCAACAGCGAGAACCAACGTTTGCAGGCAATTTGTTCGCGGTGGCGCCCTTTCAATCAATGCCTTCGGGCTGTCCTCAAGGATGTTCACAGACGCACAAGTTCTGGCTAAACAAGGTTCATAAATTTTAATTTTTCGTTCCGTTTAGTGGGCTGTGCCAACTATAAAGTGTCACTGGTATAAGAACCACGTTGCGAAGCCATGCACAAAAGTTGATTACAAAAGGTTAGCCATATTCTGTCCAGATCTGGTGGCAGGGAGAGGAGGAATGCCGTATTCTGGAAGAACTTTCAGTTGACTCCAGGTGCATGTGCATTGCTTGTGCAGCTCATGGCCGCAGTCATGGACGTGCCTATCTGAAATTACCGGTTGGCCAGTGCAGCCGAGAGAGCATGAAACTACGAGATAACAGCATGTTTGCGAAACTGGCGGCAGCGAGATCTGAGTAAAATTTGTCCGACAGCAGAATTGAGCACTCAGGGATGGATTTCAAAGGAATGGTCTGCAGCAAGGCGCGAGAAGGGAGCGCCTCTTGCTTGCTAACATGAATATGCTGGTATAGAGACACTTGCCTGCTGTCTAGCGCCAGTGTTCATCTCGTTGTTCGTTCATGTTCTCGGAGCTGCAAGATATCGGCGGTAGTTAAAGTCGCACACACATATCTGACTACCCTGTCCATGACAGTATTATCAGCAACAAACTAAATGTGAACAAGTGAACCGAAATGCCAACTCAAAAGCAAAGCCATATTAGCTCCTGTAGAGGAAATAAAGGCGAGGTTGGTTAACACTACAAAAATGACAGTATTGTGGTCCTGGAAAAGAAATTGATTCGCGCTAATATTAACGGAATAGCGTCAAGGATCCCGTTCTGCCGAAACTCCGGCGTCATCCTCGGTGTTGTCAGCGAAAAATCCCCGAAGAAGCAACCACGTGACCTTCTGGCATGATCACAACCTGCCCACCGGAATGAGAGCAAACTAACTACCCTGTCAGGTGGCAGTTAAATTAATGATTAGTCGCGAGAGGTTGCTCGGGGTAAGCAACCTGGGTCGCAGAAACCCCACCGGTGGCAGCACCTGGCATCGCAGAGCAGTGGCGCATCGCCTAGCCGCTGCACCACTGGGCCACGAGTGGTGCGGCAACATCAGATATCTATGAATGTAAAATTGAGGATGGCCATGCATTCACTCATTAACGCTATCGCGTCATACTCTTACGGCGGAGCTTAGGTGTCCCCTCCAATTTTGAGCTTCCTCCGGCTATGATCTTCGCTTTTTGCTTTTTGTCGCTGACTCTACGTTGTTTGGCTGTACGTGTGCACGTTACGTATTTGGGTTATATAGCACATCTTGCTGCGCTGCCTTTCATTTTTGCAAGCGCACAGTAAGACGACGGAAAGGAAGGACAGACATAGTACGTACACACGTATCCAATGAACCACGCCGCTAAATGTGTTCGGACAGGTCAATCGCTTCGATAGAACACACGATTTCCTCCAGAGTCTTGAGCCTCGTGATATGTTTGGCCGAATGCTCAAGAACCCTGGTCTAGACATGGGCCGGTCAACTAGGACGTGTGATTGTTTTGGTTTGGTTTTGGGCTTTAAGGTCCCAAAGCGACTAGGATTATGAGGGACTCCGTAGTGGAGGGCTCCGGACAATATCGACCACCTGATATTCTTTAACTTGCACAGACATCCTACAGTACAAGGGTCTCTACCATTCCGCCTCCATTAAAATGCGAACGCCACGGCCGGGGACCGAACTCGCGTCTTTCGGGTCAGGATCACTGCTGTGTAGATTAGTCGAACAGTGTACGGGGTTAAGCGCCAAGAGCCTGCCCTGGCCTCTTCGAAACCGCAGTAACGCGTTATGGAAGGAAAGAAGGAAAAGAAGGCAGGAAGAGTGCCATTCAGAAAACTGTGTGGGTAGGTATGGATGCTCCCACATGCGGACATGCTGGTAAACACGATATGTTTTGTGGAAATATGGGGGGTCACAGCCTTCCGCCCCCGCACTCCCACTCCACGGGTGCAGCGTTCCTGCTCGCTAACCGCGGAGCGGTTCGTTCGTGCTCAAGGGAACAAAGCGAGGGACGACAAAGCGTAAACACTCACATGCTATTTATTACACTTGCAATTAATACACAGAGCGGGCCAGCTAGCTACAAAACATAACGAGGTACTCCTTGGAAATAGAAGGCTACGTAAGAAGGGCTTTTGACTTACCGGCTGGGACAGGGGCGCGACTTCGGAGGTATCGCGGCGAACGTTTGTATGCGCCGACGATGGCGGCCGGGTTTTCCCGTGCGCGCCACATTCTTGGGGCAAGAGCTATCCTCAAACATTTGCTGGGGAAGGTGCCGAGAGCGCGCGTTGGCTGCGCTAACTTCGCTGCCTAAGTCCAGCGACGGATCTCCCTGCGCCTGTCGCGGAAGGTGACGAGGGCGTGCGTACGGCTGCAACCGCTCACGACGCTGGCCAGATCCTGAAGAGTTAACGGCTCCGCGGAGTTTCGAGCCTTCGAGGTGGCGCTCCCGTCTCTGTTTCCGGTTCCCCCCTGAGGGAGACTTCCCTCCTCGCCCAGCCGGTGCGGTCCTGACCACGATGGTGAAGATGGGTTGCGTCGAAATGGAGGGGGGAAACCGGTTCTCCGCAGTTTTTGACCACACTCCAGAGATTTTTTTTTCTAATTGGGCTCTTGACTACTTGTGTGACATAATACTGCATAGCATGTAATGCGGTCAAGCTGATTTGGGTGTTCGGCCTAATCAGCTATGCCGTTAGCAGAGCCAAGGTAGTTAGGTTGAAGCGACCAGACGGGCATAATACCGCATAAAATACACATAAGTCGGCCACTTCTCTGCATAAATTATGTTCAGTGCTATGGCTGCTTTTGCCAACCCATATAAATAATGTATCTGAACGATAACGTGATGGCGCTAATGTTATGGGACTATAGCCTTGACAGTTGGCCTTGGTTTAAAAAATCGGTCTCGAGACATTCGATAAAATTTTTTCTCGCAGATCATGTCGCTACTGATGACGCCAGCAATCGCGCTTCCAAGAAACGGGAATGGAAACACATGTTTATGAATCCTTCCCGTGGAAGAAACAAAAATTTAAGATCTGCGCACAAATGTGACCAGACTACGCTGATGTTTAGTTTTGTACTTAAACGAGCCTCGTACAATCTTTTCCTGGCTGCAAAGTGCAGTAGTGCGATCTGACGAGTTGCGTGTGCTCCGTGTTGCAGCATGCAGCAGTGCGAGGTGCTGTGCGACCGTATCGCGATCCTGCTGTCGGGCCAGTTCGAGTGCATAGGCACAGTGGACGAGCTGAAGAGCAAGTTCGGTCGCGGCTACACCATCACCATCAAGCTGCGCCAGGAGACCTACGACGACTCCGAGTACCAGGAGGACCTGACGCACGACATGCAGAGCGAGTTCCACAGCTGCCAGCTGGACCACTGCTTCCAGGCACGCCCAGTTCGCTTTCGTTACAGCAGGAATTTGTTGCAGCTTTGTTGAGATGGGATGTATTGTACGCCAATATGTTATTCATGCTAAAAAAGAGCATCGGTTCGCCAACACAAGATAGGAAAAGCACACAGGATAGCGCTTCTTGTCATTTTGCAGCGCCTAGCTTCTCTTTAGAACCCCGTTACATGACATGGGTGTCCAATTGTTATGATAAAATTTGTTCAGTTGCGACAGAGCCAGTTTTTTCGCCACAAGAGCAACCGCACCTGCCGAAGGTGCCATCTCTCTCGCAGCATAACGAGGGTCTTGGCGTTTTCCCCTAACAGCTAGTTCAGCGGCAACTGCCTTCACTGACAAGCCAATGTCAAAGTCAAAGAGCAGTTAACGCCGAATGACTGTTTCGACACCTCCGTTTCTATTCACCACTGCTCAAGATATGACTGCTGCCAGGGTGCAACGCGCATGTATTTTTTTAACATTCAATGTTCTTACTTCCAGCTTTACCACTCTTCCGCACATGAGGCAGTTATTTCAATATCAGTGTTCACTTTTGACATGCGACGTTGTCAGGATATCTACTTCTCAGTTATCCTGACACTGCATACAACCAAAGTTCTGACGACGAAGCGGAAAAAATGTTTAAGTTGAAAGCCTTAGGTTTGAGAAGCGTAGACGTACTGAGTAATTAGCGCGCATGTTCAACGTAACTATAATGTTTCAACGTAACTATAATGTTTCAAAGACTGAATTAATATAAAAATGGTGCACATTGCTGTCTTCTTGTTTGCTGCACTGGTAAAATCTTAAAATATGTATTTTGAGTTGACTAACTTCTGCGAACGTTGTTAACGCTTAACGATGTCATACGAAGCAGCGCTTGCGAACTACAACGATTAATGCGGGTGCGTTTTTGGAGTTGTGCAGCTACCTTTGACTGAAAACTCTGATGATCCTCCCGTTGCTAAATTGCGTAGCGGCTACGTAACCTTGGGTGACGCCGGCTCCCACAGGGTGTGCTGGAGTACCGGATCGCCACGACATACACCACATGGGGCGAAATGTTCTCCAAGATGGCGCTCATCCAGAAGAAATACCGCTTGAAGGAGTTCTACGTCAGCGACACTACCCTGGAGCAGATCTTCGTCAGCTACGCCCGCAAACAGATCAACTTCACGAAAGCGTTGGCCTCCACCTCCTGATCGCTGACCCTTGGATCTGCAACGTGCGCAGGCGCATACTGCGCTCGGCTCGTGGTATATTAACCACGCAGCCGTGTAGATTGCTGTATAATATTGTATATAGTATTGTTTATACCGTATTTATTCTATAACGCGCTATGTTTTGTACAATTTCACGTTGTGTTGCAAATGCTTTTTTTTTTCTCTTGCCTTGGACCTTTGAGGCAATGGACAATTCAGTGGACTCCGCTTTCCAGGAGGACTAATTGTCACTCTACGAAATAATAACTCGCTTCCACACAGCTATTTGAAACTATTCATTTCGACTACTATAAAGAAAAAAAGAAAGGCGCCCTCGCGACATGCTCGCCTGACGCTCTGCGAATGAATCATTAATTCGGCGATCATTTTATCGTTATTAACCCTCTGCGTTGCAGTGTGACTTTCATGCTCTGTGTCGCGCCGCGCCGGTACATGTCTCCCTGTAAATAGTAGCTGCAGCCTTCTGTCCTTCTCAAGCTTGTGTATCACGCTGTGCCTTCGGCGAGCTTATTGGACACTGCGCAAGCTCGGCATATTGACAGTCGTGTGGATCGCTCTGTTTTACATAGCGCGGTTTATTGCGTATGTTTGAAGCCCTTTGCGAAACAAAAGTAGAAATAATTTGAATGCAGCATTAACTTTTTCTGCATTGTGCTGATCTGCGTGTTCTGTTCACTCCAGTATAGTTAGTAACGGTATTTTCTATTATTAACTGCCACATATATTCTGAGAGCTATGAAGCCTGCCCAGCTTTGAGTTTTATTTCCACATCTCACTTCAGGGATGTTGCATATATAATGCATGCTGATCGAAGGTGTATTTCAAGTACTAATAAAGACTACATACCCAACAATAATGAAAAAAAAAACATTGTTGCCTGGAAAAGTTTATTAGCGCAATTTTTTTTATATATTGTAAGATTTCACTATAACAATCAATATATCCGCAGATGTCCCGTCAGCAGGCTTGCATTATCAGAGCGGAAGCTCCACTTCTCCTATGCAAAACATCAAGGTCACGTCGTGCCGAAGAATGACCTTCAAGCGGGGTGTGGCTGCGACATCATACCATGTGACTCGCCGCGCCTTGGCGCGCGGAGCCGGCGGCGTTCGCTCGCCTTCACAACTGCATTGAACAACCTGATTCAACGTGATAAGATAAAAGCACGAAGCTTTGCTTGACGTTCGTAGAACTACTTCACCGACCATAAGACAGTTTTCTCTCTTTTTTGTCGAGCAACAACCAAGTCCGCTATCCAGGAGGAACTCTACTAAAGAATGGCTAGATACGAAAGAATAGACATTGATATGGAATAAAGTTAAGCCACAGAAAACAGTGTCTGACCACGCTTAATCGATCTTTCGCTCTGTACACGAAGTTCAGTCCGGTTGAACTCGAGCCAATTTTTACTATTATCGCTTTTGATGTCGTCAAAAGCCGCCTTCATTGGTTTTTATGGCAGTCTTAAATGCTCGATGTGAGCCATAGAAGCTCCATAAAGATTTTACTACATATCGAAAGAATGGACCATTCCCCTCGAGACTTCTATGGAAGTATCTTGGTTTTGCAGTACTGAAAATTTTTGATCAAGAATGTTAGACATGAATATTCTACGAAAGAGTAGGTTTTATCCAAAAGCAGAACAATTTAAAAAGACTAATCTGCACCATCGAACCTTGCGATTGCAGCTAATGGCAGAAGATCTTGCTGCGCCATCGTACTGATGGGCTAAAACGGGGAGGGGGGGGGAAGCTATTGGGGGGGGGGGGGTGATCGTATGTAATAGATGCGTGAACGTGTCACTGCATCTGGTGGCGTCTGAAATGCAGGTTGTTCCAGCCAGGATTTGTAATTCGTGTCTGATTCTATTCCTCCATTTGCCAACAAGACTTCGAACTGGCTCTATGGCACAAAACCGCCCACAAGGCTTCTGTCTCCCGTGTGATCTACGCTGATATGGCGCCCGCCCCCGTCTCCCGCAGTCGACCGGGGGGAGGGGGGGGGGTCGCCCTTACCACTGTGCATGTACTCTTCCACATGTCAAAAGTGGCTGAATGCTGGCACCTGCTGGACTCCGCGCCCAGCGACATGGCCGTTCTTTACTCCCCACATCACGTGTTGGAGATCCACCGTACCATCCGGCCTTTCAGTTCCAACCCGCGTACTTAACCGAACCACGTAAGCGCGCTTGGTCAATACGTGTGCGCTCTCGCAGGTCGTGCCTCTCGCAAGAACCGCACCTCGACCACCCACACTGCCGTCACGCGTGCGCCATTCCTGCTGCAAAATTCTATTATACGGAGTGTGGTTCCTGCTGGCTTACAGTACGAACACTGATAGCAATGCAATTATAGGAAAAAAGATTAAGGAAAATTCTGACTCCCTCCTTGACATACTGGGCAGAGTTTGGTATGAAGGCACTGCCCTAACTTTCGCACTCCGCGAGCGTCGGCAGCGGCCTGCTTGGAGTCATCTTGAACGCTAGACCAGAGCGAGGTACCTGAGACTACCAAGAACAGAATTTCCACCTCTGCTGTCCGCACATGCTCTGAATATCTATTTTCCACGGTGCTCTGAATGGTAGAGAAGCTTGGAAGACTACTGAGATTTCTGTGCATTCCAAGGATTAATCGTTAACGTATGTCATGGTATACGCACACCACGGCTGGGCATGATACTTTAAAATAATATACCCATACCCGACAGCTTAAAATAAGTTGTAGGGGTTAAACGAAGTTAGGAGGGAGCATTTAAGCTCTGCCCTAAGGACATGACGTGATATCTATAATGGGTTAATACCCACATATGCAGAATTCGTCATTATCTACTTAACATTCATAGGCGGCGAGTCCTCATTCCACAACCATCGCATTGGAGCAGCGATTTAGAGATGCGCCACTGCACTAGCAGGTGGGGGTTTCTATCACAGCCACCGGTAGGGGATTGTGCGACACATGATGCTCTTATGCCCGATTAACCTCTCGCGCATCTGAAGCGACTTTCCAGCGAGTCCAACCGTGTTACTACCAGAGCTCAACCGAATATCTCGGGCAAGCTCTGGTAATAACTTAGCTTGCTAGGCAACGGCACAAGATCGTACATACGTACGGTGAACGTACCTGCGGTGACAAGATTCTTGGTCGGTGACCGTACCATTGCTTTCGCACTAATAGTATTTCCATTTCTGATACAAAAACTCGATAATGTATCATCAATACTTCCATACACCGCTGTAAGAACGAATATTAATGCTGGCAAGATGATCAGCTCAGTTCAAAAATTCTCTGTTTCTGGAATATTTAGTGTATATTAAATACTGCAATGCATCTGTGGGATGCCATTCGGTAGATGGACGAATCCCAACATAAAACGTAACAACTGTTTATTAGCGACGGCAGCGGACGGGCATACCCACGCTACGCTCGTCCGGGTAGCGGAAGGAAAACAGCCGCTCGTCCCAGCCGGGCAGTTTGTTTTTGTAGCCGCCGTTGGTGACGCGTGCCTCGGGTGACGCAGCGGTGGCGCTGTGCTTTATCGGTAACGCATTCGAGCGCGTGCCCGTGTTACGCTGGGCCGGATGATAATAAGGCAGAGGCTGCGCGGAAATGTACGCAGGGTGTGTCGCCACACATCTGAACGGTTTGATAGGAATCCGGCCTCACGTATCTTAAGCAGCACTGTCGGCGCAGCTGGTTTCGTTGAAACTTTAGCTGTGCAGTGAAGCCATGGGAACGTTGAAACGATTACTTCCATAAACAGCCTAGCGAAGTCCTTTCTTTTAAAGCTAATGTTCTTCATGCGAACCGCTCTCTTAGCACTTCTTTACATGAATAAACTTGAAACTGTTTTTGATGCTTTTCGTGTGTTACTGCGGTACCTACGGGTTGGCTCTGTCTTTGGCCTTTGGCAGAAACTGCAGGCTCCGTGCGCTTGGGAAACCCGAGCAGTTATTTCACCAACACAATGTTTTAAAGACGTTTGAAGTTAAACGTTCTGCGCTAAAAGCTAGAAGCAAAACTGTAGAAGCGAAATTTGAGGGGACACTTAAGCTTCGCCTAAAGGGTATGACGCGATAGTGTTGACGGGTTAATGGCGATACATGAAGAATCAGTCACTCGCGACTTTACATTTATAATCCTTGGGAGTCCTCATTACGCTACTGATGCAGCAGGGGTTAAGCTATTCGCCACTGTCCTGCGATGGAAGGTGCTGTCACCGGTGGGTCTTGTGTGACCCAGGTTCTTCTTCCAGAGCAACCTCTGTCGCCCAATCATTAACTTAAATGCCATCTGTCACTGTAGTCAGCTTGTTCACAATCCGGTGGGATGACGCCACAAGTTCACGTGACTTAGGTGGCCGGAGATTTTTCGTTCGCAACGCCGGATTTTCTGCAGAACAGAAGCCCTAAAGCCATCGCGTTAAAACAACAATATAAGGGCAAATTTTTTTTATTTAGGAAAAACACACTTTGCTACTCTTTGTTATTTAGCTGTTTTTTTTTACTTAACGGTAGCAAGTAGCAGCATTTCCTGAAACTGCTGGTCCCAAGGTGCCCAACGATGCGGCCATGCTTTAAGCGAAGCAATTGAAAAAAGCCTCTCTACACGAGCCGGGTTGTAGGAACATAGGTATTAATGTAGAAATGCATTAACATTTTTTTTTGAAATTATGTTCTTCAGATAGAAGAGCGTTTTTTTTTTCGGCATAGCATTGTCAGCGGTGTAGTACATAAAAATACAGCTGAAACGTGTTAACTAGCAGGGTGGGTAACTATTATTGGAAATTTAACATTTAACTTACAGTCAGGCTCATTAATCAGTGAAAGGCGTGTAGCCTACCCTAAGTAATATCCATATCTATTTTCGAATTTGAATAACACGGGGACCATCGGCACTGTGGCCCGACAAATTTTCGCTCTTTGGACGAGTTACGTTCATCAGAGCGGTTGCTTTGCCTCCAGACTTCTCGAAATCGCATGTATTTTGCCGGAATGTAGCCATAATTTCTTCGGCCACAGTGCCGAGGATAACCGCGTTTTCCAAATTGTAAAAACTGATATGGATAATAGTTACTGTGGGCTACACACCTCTTAACTACTCAATATCAGTTAACCAGCCTGCTAATTAGCACGTCTTAGCTCTACTCTGATGCTTTACACCTCTGACAATGCAATTTCGAGAAAGCGCTATTCTAGCTGAAAATACCTATTTTTAAAAAGTGCACAACGTCTTAACGTCTTAGGTGAAACATCATATATATATATATATATATATATATATATATATATATATATATATATATATATATATATATATATATATATATATATATATATATATATATATATATATATATATATATATATATATATATATATATATATATATATATATATATATATACATACAGTAGTAGTAGTAATTCCTAGTCTTAAGAAACGAAAAATTACGGGGGTGCTTACTTATCATTTCTCTATCACCTAAGTGTTAGTGTGAATATGATCTATTGTGGAATATCCTTTACGAGGGCATTCCTGATCATTCGGTTGATCAAAGTCTAAGGTTGTCCTGACTCTATTGGCGATTACCTAAGCAAATACCTTGTAGGCAACGGACAGTAAGCCGATCGGTCTCTAATTTTTCATGTCCTTGGGGTCTCCTTTCTTATGAATTAAGATAATGTTTGCGTTCTTCCAAGCTTCTGGTACGGTCGAGGTCATAAGGCATTGCGTATACAGGGTGGCCAGTTTTTCGAGCAGAATCTCCCGTCCGTCCTTCAACAGATCTGCTGTTACCTGATCCTCACCAGCTGCTTTTCCCCTTTGTTGTTGTTGTTGTTGTTGTTGTTGTTGTTGTTGTTGTTGTTGTTGTTGTTGTTAGCCTATCAAAAGATGGCACATACCCACACTGGGGGATTTTCCCCTTTACATTGCTCCTAAGGCTTTCTTTACTTCCTCTTTCGTTACGGGTGGTACGACGCATTGCAGTGCTCTACTGTCTCTATCATTAACGTTCTTATCACATTGTATACTGTATAGATTTATGTAGAACTCTTCGGTTACTTTAAATATCTCAACCATATTGCTCATGACATTGCTCTTCTTATCTCTTAACGCATACATTTCATTTCTTATTTCACTTTATTTTTCCAGAATGCAAGTTACATCCTAGAGACATGCAAGGGCAAAAAGCTGCTAAAAACCAGCTTGACTGGGCCCTAGCACCTCTGAAATGGCTGTACACGACAAACGCACTTCAACAAACACAAAAAACAACGAAGAAATTGACATATAGATTAAATGCAATGAAAACAATGAGCATGTATGTTCACTAACAATAGTTTAGAGACGCATGAAAAGAGAGGACCCGAGAAAAAAAAGATAAAAAAAAGCACTCAATTGGCATGCATGGCACCGGCAGACAACAGAGGCGCATAAAATGCAACGTGGCTATATATTAATATAATACATTTTTAACTCGCTTGGTTTAACACCAGCCAAAACTTTGTACTTATTAAGAGTGGTCGGTAAATTGTGTTCAATCGTTTGTAGTTTATAATTTTTTCGAAAATATGGAATATGCCAGAGATTGGTGTTTCGGGTGTAGGGTCAATTCTAAGCGGTCCTTTAATGTGCAGTACGTATTAAGAAATCTCTATAAGCAGGAGAAGAATATTAAAAGAACCTGAAAATGCAAAAAACATACATATATTCAAACAAATTATGTTATAATTTCTAAAAGCAGTTTGCGTTGGAGAGAGATAAGGAAGGTTTGCAATGTAGCGGATCATTTTCTTCTGCAGAACCCGTATTTATATCACATTTGTTTTTGTGGTGGTTGCCCAAACAGAGTTACAATAATTCAAAACGGGACCGAAAAGAACCGGAACCGAAAAGAACCGGAACGAACTTCCATTTGTATTCGTGTTTCCTCTTCATAGCCATTCCGAGAAGTTTCTTTTGAGCCCCACAAAGATGCTCATTTACACAGATAGGGGTCGTGTCATCCAGTCCTACGTCACTGTTATTGAGTCTTACTTTTTTGGCTTTCTTCAGCGTTGCGTTACTCTTTGCCCGTGATTTAAATTGTACAACGATACTCTTTTAGGCACCCGGTGGCAGACCTCAATGTCGGATTCACTGATGGGCTCATTGATTGCGGTTCCAATGTCAGACAAAATGTCAACAATGCTTTCATTTTCAAAATGTCAACAATGCTTTCATTTTCTGTTTCAACGACCCCCTGGATTTCAAGATTTGAACTCCGCGAGTACTGTTCTAAGTGAACCAGTCTTTTTTCCATGTACGCCGTCTTGGTTTCTAGTGTCTGACATTTAGAACTAAGCATCTCGTTTTTCAGTCGCTCAGCTTCGAGTAGCTTCGCAAGTTCCTCGACTTTAGAGCGCTCAAAATCAAGGCTGTCAGTCATACTGTGCTGTTCTGTGCGCAGCTCTCGGATTTCGTTCCTTAAGTCTCTCTCCATTGCCTCCTTTAATCCCTTCATTTCCTGTCTATGTTCTTCTTTATACTTAGCAAACTCGGCCTTTAATTCCTCTTTCAACTTCGAAAGCTCTTTCGACATCCTTGAAACACAATGCGGAAACCGTTCTAAACAAGCAAAAAAAAAAAAAACTCAAGAAAGCTTAAGAAAACTTGGCAGCAGCGCCGACCAAAATGCAAAAACTGATAATTCAGATATTTACTGACACCAACCTGTAGCAATGAAATGCAGCACGCTGTAAGGCAATGTTGCTTGTACGTCGTCGCTACTGCCAAGCGAGAGGAGCAGCAATGTTGGCTTCTTTATGTAGTACAGTTACCTGCTGATAAGCCGTCGGTCGCAGCGCGCTGATGGCAACGCCTCCTGGGGCAGCTGATCTGGCGAGTCGTCCTCTATGTGCGTGCAGATTACGCTTCCGTTCCAGGCGTTGATGCAGGCCGCGCATGCGGCGATGCCAACCTGTAACAAAGAAATGTAGCACGCTGTAAGGTGATGTTTGTACGTCGTCGCTTTTCACTGCTTCCCCGCTTTTCACTGCTTCCCCGCTTTTAGGCTACCTCCGTTCTGCAGAGCATGCTCGATTCTCTGGATATCTGTTCTGCAGCGATACCCTGAATTCCTCTATTTTCCCTCTTGCCGCTAACTCGTTAATACACTTCCTCTTCACTAGCTTCTTGCGTTCCCTCTTCAAGTCTAAGCTAATTCGAGAACTTACCGTTCTGTGGTCGCTACAGCGCACCTTTCCGAGGACGCCCAAACCTTGAAGGATCCCAGGTGGAGCGCATAGTATGATGTCAATTTCATTTTTAGTCTCACCATTGGGGCTCTTCCAGGTCCACTTCCTGTTCTCTCATTTGCGGAAGAACGTATTCATGATCCGTGAATTATTTCCATCTGCAAACTCTACTAATAGCTCTCCCCTGCTATTCCTAGAACTATCCCATAGTCGCCTACCGCCTGGTCGCCAGCCTGCTTCTTGCCCACCATCACCTCAGAACATAACCAACCCCTACGTGTCTACTTGGGACAGGTACTGACCGCTTATTTGGATCATTAGAGGGAAATAACTAGAAGGATAAGAATGGGGTGGAGCGCATATGGCAGGTCCTCTCAGATCATGAATAGCAGGTTACCAATATCACTCAAGACAAAGGTGTACAACAGCTGTATCTTACCGGTACTCAGCTATGGGGCAGAAACGTGGAGGCTAACGAAAATGGTTCAGCTTAATTTAAGGACAACGCAGCCAGCCATGGGAAGGAAAATTTTAGATGTAATGTTAAGAGATCAGAAGTGGGCAGAGTGGGTTAGGGAAGAAACGCGGGTTAATGACATCCTGGTAGAAATCGAAAGGAAGGAATGGGCTTGGGCAGGGCATGTAACGCGAAGGCAAGATAGCCGCTGGTGCTTAAGGGTAACGGAGTGGATTACAAGAAATGGCAAGCGTAGCAGGGGCGGCAGAAGGTAAAGGCGGCTGGAGGAGATTAGGATGTTTGCAGGCATAGGGTGGGCGCGGCTGGCAAAGGAGGGGGTTAATTGGGGAGATATGGGAGAGGCCTCTGCCTTGCAGTGGGTATAGTCAGGCTGATGATGATGATGATTACTTATCATTATGCAATGAGAATTATGCGATTAGTTCCTCTCCTTGCTTGAAGATTAAAGATGCCGGCTTAGCGCATTCATGAGCGAAAGCTGATTGCCTTTGGCTGATAGGCCTTGCCCTTTCTACGTACCCACCCGCCGGCTGGTTGGCACAAAACCTCAGGTAGCGCATTCCTCCAGCCGCGTCAGAACCTCCTCTGTCACCGGTAGCCTCACTCTGGATTCTTTTCGTGGCAGCCACCTTCCGGCCTCTCACTCCTCTTTCCTGCAAGCGGAGAGGGGGATTTTCCTCTTTCAACTTTGTCACCTGGCAACCGTGAAAATTTGGCAGAAAGGTAGTGCACACGTGAGAGAGCACTACGCCGTACGACGCCGGAACACTTTCCTTTCGCGCTGGAACACCTATTACGAAATAAATAAAATTGTTTTGAAACTCGCAGTTAAAACCTCGATTTTGGGTCAAAAGCGCCCAAGAAAGTAATCCAGAAGGTAACACACCGCCAGGGAAAATGACACCTTGCTGGCTGTCAATTATCTATGTCTGTAGCGCTTTAAACGCACCTTCATTCCAGCTTCGTGCTGTCTTTAAGCCTCTTATTTAACACCTGTCCACTTTGGCTAATGTTGTCTGTATTGCACCTCGCTTTCTGTACGTCACAATTGCAGAAAATTTTCTGATATCCAACCTGTATATCAGAATATTCGATATATGCGAGATTCAACGTCCTGAGGCTGCAGAAGAGCAATGGCTCCGTAGTCGGGGATTCCGCATTACTTTAAGCCAGGTTAAAGAACTGGAAAATTTGTTTCGTCTTCTTTAACGCTTGCTGATATCGCACAGCCCACCATGACCGCTTTTAGATTTCACCGCAATTCAAATGCGACAAGCGTGACCGAGAGTCCCTCCCGCGGCCTATGTCTCAAGGTGAGACGTAATCGCATAATGTCTCGTAAAAATACAGTAATCTGACACGCTCAAGTGTGTACGGTGAACATCCAGCTTTTTGGTGCATGTTTAGAAATAGCTTGATGATCATAAATAGCTTAATAATTGCTTTCTTTACCTGTTCATAAACATTCGCCCAGTTCGTCGTCTTGTCGTTTTCTCCCCCATCTTTTTTTTTATAACATTGTGATACATAATAAAGAGAGTTAGCGCACTGGAAACGTATTAGGGTAGCCGCATACCAGATTGCCCAGCGCCTGGTGCGCACGCACAGTTGCAGAGGTGGGTCCCTAGCGCGTGCGCAGTCGGCGTACGTTAATCCAGTGTACGTCTACGCAAATGCGTCTACGGTTTGCTAAATCTCTCTATATAGAAGTTTCTAGCATACCGGAGACGTTCTAGCGCAGTCGGTTCACCGGACGGCTTCTGCGCACGTACAGTGAGATGGGTGGGGGCCAGGTAGGGCCACTGCGCGTGCGCAGCCGGCGTCCGGTGAACCGTCTGCGCTAGTACGTCTCCGGTATGCTAGAAACATGTAATAACGTGCCGGAAGTTAACACATGCCTCTACTGAGCGCATAAACCCCCGTCGACAATTCATCGTCAATGAGAGTAGAAACTCAGAACCACGATCCAAAACCAGCTGATAAGAGACATCACCATCACCACCAACTTACTGTTCGGGTATCCCTCGCCAGCGCGGAAGAGGAAGAGGAAGAACCCGACATACTGACACGCCGGCAGCAGTGGAATTCCATTTCGACCACATCTTCCCATCTCATGCGAAACACATGCCCGCAAACATTTTAAACGGTATTCTCTCGGATCACATAGAGGAATACCCCCATCATACGGTGCTTGCTAGCGATGCCTCCGTCAACTGCCAAAAAGCTGCAGTTGGCATCTTTTCGCAGGATTTGGCATCGGGCTATTCTGTCCGCATCCCAGATTATATTCCTATATTCTTTGCGGAATTTTTGGCTCTTGGAATGGCCCTTCACAAAATTCCATGCCATGTGTCTCATGTTATTATTCTCGCTGATTGTTTGTCAGTGTTAGTCTCCCTTGACACTTCACAAGACGATTTTTTGAGCCGTATCCTGCGATTTTTTGTCCCATGCACTTTGAAGGTGGTCCGTTTTGTCTGGGTCCCTGGCCATGCTGGTATTCATTGAAATGAGGTGGCTGATTACTTAGCAAGGTCGGCTCTTGACGGGTCAGTGACACATCCTGTCCCGAATTTCAGCCTGCTGGCGATTTCCAGGTTTCAGCGGTTCCTACATATATCAGCCAGGTTACGAGATCCCTTACTAAATACCACTGACCATCAGCACTTAGCATATAATTGGAACGTCCGTTCGTGTAAATCCAGGCTGTGTGAGGTAACAATGACGCGGTTTCGGTGCAGGATTCCAAGTTTGAATTTATATCTATGCAGGTGTGGGTTGACACCGACGAAACTATGTGACGCATGTGGGAAAGTTGAATCTTTAGACCATTTTCTCCTCTACTGCCCATAGTTCGCACTTCCGAGAAAGATTTACCTGGAGGTCTCTCTCTCCAGGTTAGGGCTCCCTTTATCTTTGCCAGTATTATTATCGTTTGGTGCGAACGCCAAGGGATTTGCATTGGGTTCTATTTGTGGGTTTCTCCACGATTACATAATTGCAACTGGTATGTTGATGTGCTAATTCTTTTAAAGTTCTACGAGCTCTTCTCTTCTTACCAAAATGCTGTCTGTTATTTAACTGTCAATATTGTTCTGTTGTTTTTATTCATTGATTTCTCAAAATTCACGATTGGGGCTACATTTTTGTCGTCATCTTCCATGGAAACCTCTTTGTTTATTCAACTACACCTTGGCCAATCCCCCCGCGTGGGTATGTGCCATATACCTGGGGTGAAGAAGAAGAAGAAGAAGAGTGCATTCGTTGCAGCGACGAGCGCAGATAAACTCGCTGTTGCACCTACGCGGAATGAGCGAAGATGACAGCCTCATGCAGGAGCCCGAAGGAGCAGAGTCCCGTAAGCGAACTACGCTGGACTAGCGAACTTTGCCTGCCTCCAACCGTGGTTCTCGTCATTTTACTAAGCGTACTTTTATTTTGATCGCGTACGGTCACACTCTCTGAATAACGCCATTAAGGGTAAATAATATGCACCATGGTGGCACGTCGGGTTGCTGGCAGGCCTGAGTACGCAGTTTGCTGCACGTATACCTGAAGCGCTGCTGCGAGCGCTGTCAGTGTGAAGGTATGCAGTTTAGACTGAGTGTGCGGGGTATTGCAGGAATGAAAAATATCCTTGTAGTAAGCATCAGGTGGCTAAGATAGTTGGGTATCATCCCACCCGACAGGCGGCGCAAAAAACAGGGGCAATGGAAGAGGATGTATCGATGACACATACAGTGTGGACCGCTGCTGGAGTGAACACGAGTGCGCCACCCGTCGTAGCATTGCGGACTAACGTGCAGGCTCAGGAGCGCGGTGCAGGGTATGGTTCCGGCGCTGTTTGCAGGTTTTCAGTAGCACTCTCGTGTGACGCCCTGATGAGCTGCGAGCTAACTCCACCTTCCTCTGCAAGCTGTCATGTTGGCTCAAACAGCTGACTCTCCTGTACATGAGGTACAATTTCAACTGACTCCTTATTTCGAATTGGACCGTTTACATAAAACATCCACGTTTTTTCCTCTCTGGTATTTTTTCTCTTGTCAATTCTGCATGGCGTTCGTAACGTAAATAAACTTGTCTGTACCTATCCTTGCCATGCGCAAAATAGAAACTAAGACCATGCTACGACACCTCTAGAAACGCCCTTTATGAGTAAAGTCCGTATGGCTGTCAATTTGTAGAGCTTTATTGAAATACCAATTTTATGAACCCCTCGCGGTTCCGCATATTTCTCTCATCTTACAAAGTCTTGCTGTACTTGCGCGCAAAGAAACACTTAAGAAGTGTCAGTTCTTCCCGGCACTACACGCTGCTTAAATGTAAATGTACCTGTCAAGAAAGTAGCTTTCTTTTTCTTCCTCTCTCATTCGTTTCTTTCTTTCTTTCTTTCTTTCTTTCTTTCTTTCTTTCTTTCTTTCTTTCTTTCTTTCTTTCTTTCCTTCTTCCTTTCTTTCGTTCTTCCTTTCTTTCTTTCTTCCTTTCTTTCTTTCTTTCTTTCTTTCTTTCTTTCTTTCTTTCTTTCCTTCCTCTCTTTCTTCTTTCTTTCCTTCCTTTCTTCCTTGCTTCCTTCTTTGTTTCTTTCCTTCCTTCTGTCTTCATTTCTTTCTTTTTTCTTTCTTTCTTCCTTCTTTTTTCTTTCTTTCCTTGCTTCTTTCTTTCTTTCTCTCTGTTTTTTCTTTCGTTCTTCTTCCTTTGTTTTTTCTATCTTTCTTCCTTTCTTCTTCCTTTCTTTCTTTCCTTGCTTCTCTCTTTCTTTCTTTCTCTCTGTTTTTTCTTTCGTTCTTCTTCCTTTCTTTGTTTTTCTATCTTTCTTCCTTTCTTTCTTCTTCCTTTCTTTCTTTCCTTGCTTCTTTCTTTCTTACTTTCTCTCTGTTTTTTCTTTCGTTCTCCTTCCTTTCTTTGTTTTTTCTATCTTTCTTCCTTTCTTTCTTCTTCCTTTCTTTCTTCTTACTTTCTTTCTTTCCTTGCTTCTTTCTTTCTTTCTCTCTGTTTTTTCTTTCGTTCTTCTTCCTTTCTTTGTTTTCTCTTTCTTTCTTTCTTTCTTTCTTTCTTTCTTTCTTTCTTTCTTCCTTTCTCTCTTTCTTTCTTTCTCTCTGTTTTTTCTTTCGTTCTTCTTCCTTTGTTTTTTTTCTATCTTTCTTCCTTTCTTTCTTCTTCCTTTCTTTCTTTCCTTGCTTCTTTCTTTCTTTCTCTCTGTTTTTTCTTTCGTTCTTCTTCCTTTGTTTTTTATATCTTGCTTCCTTTCTTTCTTCTTCCTTTCTTTCTTTCCTTGCTTCTTTCTTTCTTTCTCTCTGTTTTTTCTTTCGTTCTTCTTCCTTTGTTTTTTTTCTATCTTTCTTCCTTTCTTTCTTCTTCCTTTCTTTCTTTCCTTGCTTCTTTCTTTCTTTCTCTCTGTTTTTTCTTTCGTTCTTCTTCCTTTCTTTGTTTTTTTCTATCTTTCTTCCTTTATTTCTTCTTCCTTTCTTTCTTTCCTTGCTTCTTTCTTTCTTTCTCTCTGTTTTTTCTTTCGTTCTTCCGTTCTTTCTTTTTTCTATCTTCCTTCCTTTCTTTCGTTCGTCCTTTCTTTCGTTCTTCTTTTCTTCCTTCCTTCCTTTCTTTCTTTCCTTCTTCTTTCCTTTCTTTCTTTCTTTCTTTCTTTCTTTCTTTCTTTCTCTCTTTATTTTCTCTTTCTTCATTTCTTTGTTTCCTTCTATTCCTCTTCCCTTCTTCTTCTATCTCTTCCTGACTGCAGACGCCGAACAATGGGCAGCCGTTCCCAGAGCCCCTGCCCATGCCGGCACCACCAGAGGACAGCTGGCCCACTGCCTCTCGTACGTCGCGCTGCTGGCGTGTGCCGCCCTTCCGTTGCTCGCCGTCGTCGGCCTTGCCGGGCTGCTCTATTACGCCTCGTGGGTATGCACCGCCTGATTTTTTAATATTCCACTCAGTTCTATATAATATGGCAAGTTGAAACAGTCAGTTCGTCGTTTCTTATTTAAATTTAAAACCAACGTTTAAAAGAGAAAGTATCCGGTGTCTTGAGATTTAAAAATGAGGACTTTTCAGCGCGCATCTCTTATTACAAAATAGAGAAAAAATCTCACGCGGCCTCAAAATCTTGCGCGCTCATGTAATAATGCTCTGGAAAAGAGCTTGCGTATATCTCAAGCGGTGAAATCGACCTTGCGGTGACATTCACCCCAGTCGCTCGTTTGTCATGAGACAGAAGGGGCGAGATTCGAGGTTACCGGCAAGTAGCATGATTATGCCGGAAAGCTTTGATGTGATCGCAACCAGCGGCTATATGTATTTCCCGTCAGCGCTTACGCTGCTGCGTTGTTACGTTTGGAGGACCACTACACGAGCGAAATTCTCTCACGGTGCTGCTCGTGGGCGGCACTGGAAGTGCGACAACTGTTGCTTAGGCTTTCGTTGACTCATAACCACATCCTCCTCCTCCTCGAAGCATCTCGCGCGGCAGAATGGCTCGTTACTGGCTCTTGCATGTGAATTGGGCAATCGCGATAGGGATACGCATGCTAACATAAGTGTCGACCAATTGCTTATCGTTCTACCCAGCGAAAGTCTGTGGTGAACCCGGCTTCCGATTTGCCATTTACCAGCTTGTACCTTCTAAATCGAACAAAGCATAATGCCGCGAAGATTTTAATGTAAGCTGACTCCACGCATAAAACCTTACACCAACCTATGTGGTTTTCCCTTGCAACACCTCTGAGCAGAAGGCCAAAATGACCCCGTTCAGTTTCTTGTTCGCTAAAGAAGGCAGTCCAACATTCCCGTTGAAGTCAACCCCCACGTCCCTGTTTGCCTACAGAGCTCAGAAAAAGCCCCCCTAAGGACCAGCAATGCACCTTAATATAATGTTATCGCTTCGTTCAAGGTTCTGGCACGCTCGAGGTCGTGAGGCATTTTGTGTACAGGGTAGGCAGTTTTTCAAGGGCGATACCTCTGCTCTTCCTTTGCCAGATCTGCAGTTACCTGATTTTCACCAGCTGCTTTCCCTCTTTGCAAAGTTTCGTTCACTGCCTCTTTCGTTACCGGAGAAGTGTCCCTTCCCATCACACCACTGCCTCCGTAATTAGCGTCCTGATTTTTTCGGCTACTGTATAGATATATTTACAACTTGTCGGCTACCTAAGCTATCTGACCTATATTGAAAATGGCATGTTCCCCCTTGTCACTTTGCTTGTATAACTGATTTTTGCCTATGCCTAGTTTTCTGTTGGCCGCTTTTAGGCTATCTTCGTTATTTATAGCATACTGGATTAGCTCCATATTATACTTTATAATGTCGGTTACCTTACTCTTAATAACTTTGACAGTTCTGCCAGCCCTATTCTATGCTTTGGCGTTTCTTAATAAGATCTTTTGCCTCTTCCCAGAGTTTGCCAGTATTCTGTCTAGTGGCCCTACACAATAATTATCCTCCATAAGGATACTTGTGACGTTATCATTCATTGATTGAGCGCTAAAATGTTCATACGCGCATGCGCATTATGTTCTACTATGGAGAAAAATGTGAAAGTTTGTGTTTGTAGACTTCGATCCCCCTACTTCACAAAATTCCCAAGAATGCCTTAAGACCTTGCAGCTCACTTCCATGCTCAAGGATTTTCCGCCCTGGTATTAAAAAATACACACACATTTGAACTCAATCATTTCCGTTACTATACGAAGCTATACCAGCGACGAAAAGTCAGCTACGCTGTTCAATAGTAAAACACTCCACCACCTGAGAGGAGAAACCTTTACAGCACACAGTGCTTCCTAGGCGCACCATAGAACTTCGCAAATACCATTTTATTTATTGTTTTTGAAAAGCAACCCTTTTTATTGGCATAAAATTGTAATGTCATTCTATCCAGTAGGGATTTCCAGATAGCCGGTACCATTGGCTTCACGAGAACACTTTAGACGTTTCGGAAAGCTGTTTGAAGTGTTGCGTGCACAGTTGTAAACGCCGTGTCGCAAGGGACTGAGCAATCCTCGGTTGAAGGGAAATATTTGTTCTCAAGCGATATCGTTAATTCTCGTACTTTCACTCTTACCGCCAACTCGTTGGTGAGCTGCTTCTATGCTAGTTTCCTCTTTTTTTTTGCTCATATCTAGCTAATCCGAGATCTTATCATCCACTGGTCGCTGCATCTCACTCTGCCGGGCACCTCCACAATCCGCACGATACCAAGATGCGCGCACTATAGAAAATCGATTTCCTGTTTGTTCTCGCACCCGCCGCGGTGGCTCAGTTGTTAGGGCGCTCGGCTACTGATCCGGAGTTCCCGGGTTCGAACCCGACCGCGGCGGCTGCGTTTTTATGGAGGAAAAACGCTAAGGCGCCCGTGTGCTGTGCGATGTCAGTGCACGTTAAAGATCCCCAGGTGGCGAAATTTTTCCGGAGCCCTCCACTACGGCACCTATTTCTTCCTTTATTCTTTCACTCCCTCCTTTATCCCTTCCCTTACGGCGCGGTTCAGGTGTCCAACGATATATGAAACAGATACTGCGCCATTTACTTTCCCCCAAAACAATTATTATTATTATTATTATTATTATTATTATTATTATTATTATTATTATTATTATTATTATTATTATTATTATTATTCTCGCCATTCGAGCTCGCACACGTCCACTTCCAGTTCTACCTTTTTGCGAAGAAGAGAGTCCATAATCCGTAAACAATTTCGTTCTACGAACTCTACTAATAACTGCCCCTGCTATTCCCAGAGTTCCCCGCTGCATGATCGCCTGCCTGCTTCGTGCCTACCTTTGCATTGAAGTGGCCCATCAGTACAGTGTAGTGCGTTTTTACTTTATTCAGTGCCTGCTGCAGGTCTTAATAGTACTTTTTGACTATTTCGTCATCGTATAAGCCTGCAGCCCTCTTAAATTTCGGCTCTTTAGTCTTACCTACGAAAAATGGCACCTTCTCGTTAATGCTATAGAGCTTCCCCATATAAGCAGCTATGTCCTAATTGATCAGGAATCCCATACCTTTGTTCTCGTCTTTCCGCTAGAGGCTAGAAGTGCTGTTCGAGGAACTTGATGGTATTAAATAGGATGTTATAGGGCTTAGTGAGGTTGAGTGGACAGATTATACAGCGTTAAGGGAATGATTGCAGCGGCGCGCAACAATTTCTCCGATGTTCGAGATTGTCGTGGGTGCTTAAGGCGCCTGATCTCTAAAGTTCGTCGTCACCCTTAAATCGAGTGTGACCGAGAGCGAAAGCCATTCCGACCTTCACCGACCGACGCGTGCACTTACTGGCATCGCCGTTGCCGAGTTGCTCTATACTTTCCGGTGATAAGTTTTCCCAGTTAAGAGTTCGCTTGAGTAGCGCGCCAACCTTCCCATCTGTTGTCCTCTACAATGTGTATGCACGTGTCATACCAGCCAAGCGAAAGTGTAGAACGCAATGAAACCAGACTCGCCACCCCTTCAAGGCGGTCAAAAGCCGAAACATTAAGGCTGGTGAACACGGCTCCAAAAAATTGTCACTGGCATAACATGGCTAAACCTATAATTCAGCGAAAAACAAGCCCACTTGATAAGCGTCTGAGGCTCGTCCATGGCAGGTCCGCTACACGCTCGCTATAGCCGTTCTATATGTTCTATTAAATAGAAATATAAGAATTTTTATTGAACGGAAACCTCCATTATCTCCCACATTTTGTGAGAAGATTCATATATAACGAACTTTTCAACTCGCAATTACGGCGCTGCGCATTAGTCTGGGGCAATACGACCAAGTCGAATATAAGTAAACTAACCTTGATCCAAAAGAGGGCTATATGGATTATTGAAAACGCTACATTCCTAGAACATACAGAGCCGCTTTTCCTCAAGCACAATGTACTTAAAATGGAACACATGTAAAAATACAACCTTTTAAGAATTTACAAGAATGCAGTAGAAGGAAAATCCGACACGTTCCTAAACTTGGCAAATCTGGTGAGAACTACGAATACATATCCGTTCAGGTATCAGTCAAAGCAGATTTTTTCTCCCGCCACCTTTTTTACTTGTGCAAAATAAAAGCTCTTGATTGATTGATATACCCACACGACCAGTGGCTATGACGTGCTATCATATAGTCTTACGACGCCCCCATAGGATGTCATCACGTGGCTTCACCCCATCGGATGCTCTTAAGGCCAAAAGTCAACCCAAAGGTCACCCAATGTCAAAGGTCAGACGTAAAAAAATCAAAGGTCAACTAAAGTTATAGGTCAAGTTCAGGGGTCAAGGGTTCGACACCATAACTGTACCACATATGGTCAAACAGTGCTAACATGGTTGCTAACATCTATACCTTGCGAGGTAGGGGTGGTATGCCAGGTCCCCTTCTCTTGCGGTGCCATGTACATTGGCCAGACTGGCAGGTGCGTTAACAAACGCTTGATGGAGCATGAAAACACCAGAAAAAGTGGCCCCTGTCTCACACAGGCTCCCACAGCAGGCAATGCCAATGCAGGCATGAAAAGGATCATGCAGAAAGGAGAGTTATAGGGGACTGTTGCAAATGGGTTGCAAGCCCCAAGGGTAGCGTTGGCCTGGCGGCCTGGGGCAAAGCTGGAAACATCCGAAGGTCCCGGCAAAGGATGAGTCGACTGGCAACAGAACAACTTGTTTATTCTGGCATCGCAAAAGAGCAGCCGGTCAGGGCGACCACGTTACTCGAAGGAAGAAATCGAAGTCTCTCTCGGCGTCCGGGGCAGCGGCGTTTTATACCCACGGAGTCGAGGGCAAGAAGGAACGGCTTGGGAAGAGGCGTCCGATACGGCGACGCATGAACATGTCCAGACGTGACGGGCGCGTCCGCCAGGCCGGCGCCGGTCAGACCTCCTCGCCTCCCAGTTGGGGAGCTCCTCTCCCCGGCTGCCGCGCTTTGACAAGCGTGGGCACCAACATGCACACACACACACACGCACGCACGACGACACGTGGCACTGAAACCTGCCTGGACGCGCTTGGCGGGAGGCGTTGCGGCCGCGATGAACGAAGCCGCGGCGTCCGCTGCATCCGCGCCGGCTATACCGCGCGTCGTAGGCGAGACGTAACAGACCGCCCCGCCGGGAGAAGGAGATCCCGATGGTCAGGGGACTGCATCCGCTGTCCAGAGGGATGTCGCTCGATGATGCTCGTAATCGAAACCGATCGTCCCTCGACGTTGCTTGAGCGCAGCGCACAGAGAAGGCCTCGTTCTCGGGTTCAGGATCACATAGGACACTGCAAAGTCACTTCGGGAGAGTTGCCATTTTTGTGCTCGTTCCCAGCAAGCGTTAGAACTACGCCGAAACGCAACCGCTCAGTCAGCAAGCACGAGACAACCCTCACTAAGCTCTGCCAGGCTCTTTCCCCTTTTATACTACTGCCTAGTTCCTTACAGTAGTCAAGCAGCACTCAGAACGCGTCCACAAATTGGAAAATTGCACTAGAAAGCACATAATCACTTTGAAACACTAAACAAAAGCAATATGTTAAAAATCCTGCCTCAGGAAGAAAACATCAGTAACCAACAACTTTGAGGCGGATTCCTACGTTAGGGGCTTCGACTTAAGCCATCGGCGTTACCGTTGAGACTCCCCTTTTTGTAACGCACCTCAAAGGAATATTGTTGCAAAGCGAGGCTCCAGCGCAGGAGGCGGCCATTTTTGGGAGATATGGTCTGCAGCCATTGGAGAGGGCAGTGATCCGTCTCAATGATAAACCTCGAGCCGGCTAGGTAGCATGACAATTTCTGAACGGCCCACACGAGACACGCACACTCTTTCTCGGTGGCGCTGTACGCCTGCTCACGACAGGTCAGCTTACGACTAGCATACAGGACGGGGTGTTCCACTTCTCCATTGTCCCTTTGGCACAGTACAACGCCCATGCCTCGCTCACTAGCATCGCACTGAACAACGAACCCTTTTGTGTAGTCTGGCGATCGTAGCACAGGCTGGCTTGTTAGGGCGCTCTTTAAGGCGCTAAAAGCTCTTTCCTTTGTCTCGCTCCAGACGACTGTTTGGGGCTCTGTTTTTCTTAGAGCATCCGTCAGGGGAGCCGCGATATCAGAGTACCTGGGGATGTACCTCTGATAGTAGCCGGCGACACCTAAGAACGACCGAATATCGGTCTTCGTGCGCGGTTGCGGGAAGTCTCGCACAGCGGCCACCTTTATTTCAGAGGGGCGACGACGACCCTGTCCAATCACGTGACCGAGGTAGACAACCTCGGCCTGTGCTAATTGGCACTTGGGAGCCTTGACTGTCAAGCCCGCTTCGCGCAGGCGGGTTAGCACTGCCCGCAAGTGTGCCATATGCTCAGACCAGGAGGCGGAGAATATCGCTACGTCGTCTAAATACGGTAAAGCGAATTCTTCCTGTCCCCGCAACACTTTGTCCATGAGGCTTGAAAAGCAGTATGGCGCGTTCTTCAAACCAAAACTCAAAACTTTAGGACGGAATGTTCCCATTGGTGAAATGAACGCCGCATACCTACTAGCCTCTTCTGTAAGTGGAACCTGCCAATAACCCCTGACAAGATCTAGGGTGGAAATAAACTGAGCGCTACTAACTTTCTCAAGGCGCTCCTCGATGTTAGGGATCGGATAAATTTGATCCTTAGTAATAGAATTAAGCCTGCGGTAGTCGACGCAAGGACGAGGTTCCTTGCCCGGTACCTCAACTAAAATCAAAGGGGAGGTATAATCACTCTCACCCGCCTCAATAACACCGAGCTGTAGCATTTTCTTTACCTCAGCCTCCATAATATCGCGCTGGCGGGGTGACACCCGGTACGCCTTGGATCGTACTGGCTCTGGGGAGGTAAGTTCTATATCATGAGTAAGGACAGAAGTCCTACCAGGCCTCTCAGAGAACTGACCTTGAAACTCTTGTAAGAGTTGGTGTAGTTCGGTTTTCTGCTCAGGCGACAGCGGTGCTTTACTGAGTAAGTCACTAATGACCTGATCAGTGTCTTCCCTGTTCGTCACTGAGCCTAGTCCCGGAAGCTCGACCGGAAGCTCTTCGGGAACGTTTACCATCATACACACCACTGCTTCCCGTTGTCTATAGGGTTTAAGCAGATTACAGTGGTAAACTTGCTGTGCTTTCCGTTTTCCTGGCAGACTCACCACGTAGTTAACATCCGACAGTTTTTGAACAATCCGTGCTGGGCCCTCCCACTGCACGTCGAGTTTGTTTTTTAGCGATGTGCGCAATATCATTACTTCATCGCCCACCTCAAAACTACGGGCCCTGGCTGTCCGATCATAATAAACCTTGGCCCTCTGCTGGGCCTTTGCCATTGCTTCACCTGACAACTCCTGTGCCCTTCTTAAGCGTTCGAGGAGACTAAGCACGTACTCGACCACGACTGGGTCGTCGCCCCTGCCTTCCCACGAGTCTCGAAGCATGCGAAGCGGAGACCGCAGCGAGCGACCGTACACCAGCTCAGCTGGCGAAAACCCCGTAGCCGCATGCGGCGCGGTCCTTAATGCAAACATCACCCCAGGCAGACACAGCTCCCAATCACTTTGTTGCTCAAAACACAATGCTCTCAACACGCGCTTCATGACGGAGTGGAGCTTCTCAACGGAATTCGACTGTGGGTGGTACACTGAGCTGTGTAACAGCTTTACCCCACACCTTTCGAGAAAGGCTGTCGTCAAAGCGCTGGTAAACACTGTGCCCTGATCTGACTGGATTTCCGCAGGAAAACCAACTCGCGCAAATATGGACAGTAGTGCACTGACTATCTCAACTGAGCTGAGTTCTTTAAGCGGCACTGCTTCAGGGAACTTTGTCGCTGGGCAGATCACAGTCAAAATGTGTCTGTACCCCGTGGCTGTTACCGGCAGAGGTCCCACTGTATCAATAACGAGCCGTCTAAAAGGCTCCGTAATGATAGGTACCAACTTCAACGGCGCCCTCGATTTGTCCCCTGGTTTGCCAACCCGCTGACAGGTGTCACATGTCCTCACAAAGTGTTCTACGTCACGAAAACACCCTGGCCAATAGTACTCTTGCAAGAGACGGTCCTTAGTCTTCTTAACTCCTAGGTGTCCGGACCACGAACCGCCATGCGACAAGCGCAACAGATCCTGACGGTAGCACTGAGGCACGATCAGCTGATCGAACTCGACTCCCCTGCGGTCTAGATACTTCCGGTACAAGACCCCACCTCTTTCCACAAAACGAACATTTTTCTTGGCGATACCTTCCTTGACATTGCAGCGCATGTTTTCTAGGCTGCCATCCTTTTTTTGCTCGGCTATCAAAGCCGACCGGCTGACTTTTAGCAACCTATTAAGTCCATCGGACGTAGGCGCGATGAGCAAATCTGCAGATAGCTCTTCTAACTTTCCCGTGTCGGGCGTTTCCTCTTCAGTACTTGGTGCCTTCAGCGCTACAGGCTCCATTTTATTCAGTTCGGACGTGCTCTGAATATCAGCTTGCTGCGCCTCCGACCCTTTCTCATTGCTCGACAACGTCGGCCCCGCAACTACCGCCTTTGCAGCGAGCTCCCGAACTCTCGATCTGGTTAAGGCCTGAACGCTTGCCTCACCAAACAAAAGCCCCTTCTCGCGCAGGAGGTGATCGGACCTGTTCGAAAATAGGTACGGGTACTGGGGGGGCAGCATAGATGACACTGCGGCCTCCGTCTCAATTGCTCCGAAAGGTCCTTCAATAAGCACTTTTGCTACGGGCAGACACACGCTGTGAGCTTCCACGGCTTGCTTGATCCATGCGCACTCGCCCGTGAACATATCGGGTTCTACGTAAGAGGGGTGAACTACATCCATTGTAGCTGCGGAATCACGAAGCACTCGGCACTCTTTCCCGTTCACGAGGAAGTCTCGCATGTAAGGCTCGAGAAGCTTCATGTTCTCGTCAGTGCTGCATAATGACAAAAACACGACTTTTGTTTTTGTTTCTGGACACTGCGCCGAAAAGTGACCCGGCTTCTGGCACGTATAACACACGCGCGCTTGCCTCGCCTCGAACCGCTTTCTGCGTTCGGCTTCGGCTGCCGCCGTCTCCTTACGTTCGGTCGGACTGCTTTCACTCGCATCCGCACTACGCGTGTCCCCCCTTGCTCTCATGGGTGTGAACTTCGGCCTCTCAGACTTGGAGCCAAATTCACCCTTTTGACCGTCCTTAGCTCCGCGAGGCCGACGCGTCACAAACTCCTCGGCTAGCTCGGCGGCTTTAGCCACTGTACTAACGTCTGGCCTATCCAAGACCCAGTACCGCACGTTCTCAGGTAACCGACTATAAAACTGTTCCAGCCCGAAACACTGCAGAATTTTCTCGTGGTCACCAAACGCTTTCTCTTCTTTGAGCCACTCCTGCATGTTTGACATAAGCCTGTAGGCAAACTCTGTATATGACTCATTTCTGCCTTTTTCATTTTCCCGAAACTTCCGACGGAACGCCTCCGCTGACAGCCTGTACTTTTTTAGCAGACTCGATTTCACTTGGTCGAAATCCTCTGCCTCCTCTCTCTTCAAGCGAGCGACTACGTCGGCCGCCTCGCCGGGTAACAAAGTGAGCAAGCGCTGTGGCCACGTTTCCCGAGAGAACCCCTGCTTCTCGCACGTTCGCTCAAAGTTAACCAGGAACAAACCAATGTCCTCTCCAAGCTTAAACGGCCGCATCAGGTCAGTCATTTTGAACGATACCCGTTCTCCTGCACCGTGTGCCGGACTTCCATTACGAGCGCGTTCCATCTCTACCTCGAGACGCTTCATTTCCAAAGCGTGTTGACGGTCGCGCTCTTCTTTCTCTTTTTGCTCTTTACGTTCGCGCTCCTCTTTCTCTTTTTGCTCTTTACGTTCGCGCTCCTCTTTCTCTTTTTCTTTTTGTTCTTTACGTTCGCGCTCGTCTTTCTCTTTTTGTTCTTTACGTTCGCGCTCCTCTTTTTGCTCCCTCTCCTCAATTGTCTCAAGGCATTCCGACAGCTCGTCATCCTCAGCCTCCAACTCAAAAATAGCCCTTAGCAGTTCTGGTTTTCTGAGTTTGTCTGAGACATCCAGACCCAACTCTCTTGCAAGCTCCAGCAATTTCGGTTTGCGCAACGACTTCAAATCCATGGCTGCTCCGAATGCTGCTTTCTCTACTGCCTACTATTGTCTTGCCGCAAACTAACCCGGCAGCAACGACAACACAATTACCAGCTCTGTTTCTGACACTAACAAAAGCCTGGCAAAACTCAGAAGAAGAAAGTCCCGCACTCACCAAACCTCGCAGCCAAGAATTCAGCGCAGTCGTTCCGCTGCAGGCAACCAGTCATCACACAGGGCTCGTTGCACTGCTCCCGGATGGTCGTTGTGCTGCTCAGCATACAGTTGACCGCATATCTTCGCTGCTGGCCTCCGTTGTCGGGATCCCACCGCTGGCAACCAGTTGTTGCAAAAGGGTTGCAAGCCCCAAGGGTAGCGTTGGCCTGGCGGCCTGGGGCAAAGCTGGAAACATCCGAAGGTCCCGGCAAAGGATGAGTCGACTGGCAACAGAACAACTTGTTTATTCTGGCATCGCAAAAGAGCAGCCGGTCAGGGCGACCACGTTACTCGCAGGAAGAAATCGAAGTCTCTCTCGGCGTAGTAGTAGTAGTAGTAAGTGGATCAAAGCGGAAGAGGAAAGGAAAATGCACGGGCCTGTGACTGGTGTTAAAACACCACAACCACTGCCGGCGTGCAGATAGAGAGAAGGATAGGTAGGGTTTCAGGGGAAGAAGGAAGAACGCGCGCGCAGGGGCGCGCGGCGTTCTCCCTCTCCTCTCTCGGCGTCCGGGGCAGCGGCGTTTTATACCCACGGAGTCGAGGGCAAGAAGGAACGGCTTGGGAAGAGGCGTCCGATACGGCGACGCATGAACATGTCCAGACGTGACGGGCGCGTCCGCCAGGCCGGCGCCGGTCAGACCTCCTCGCCTCCCAGTTGGGGAGCTCCTCTCCCCGGCTGCCGCGCTTTGACAAGCGTGGGCACCAACATGCACACACACACACACGCACGCACGACGACACGTGGCACTGAAACCTGCCTGGACGCGCTTGGCGGGAGGCGTTGCGGCCGCGATGAACGAAGCCGCGGCGTCCGCTGCATCCGCGCCGGCTATACCGCGCGTCGTAGGCGAGACGTAACAGGACCCGCTTGCCCAGGCGTCTTTCCAGTGCAAAAAATGCCAATGTGTTCCCGATTACAAGAACAAGCGCATCCTGTTCCGACATAACAATAAATTAACACGCGAAGTTATGGAAGCTTTTTATATTTACCACCACGGCGCAAAATGCATCTGCAGCCCTTCCATTACGTTATCCGAGAGGGAATTGAGCTATCTACTCTCCCACGTGCCTTCCAGATAACTTTTTGTTGATTGATAAGTAGTTCAGTGTTTGTATTTATACGCTTTTCGTTCTTCAATAAAAAACCAGTTGATAGTCAGCGCCTGTTTGTGCTAGTCCTTCGTCTTGTGTCCCGTTCGTGTTGCGCTGTGAGCGAAAATGAACACTTACCAACTCGCCCAAATTTCCGCCTTGCCTAACATGGTTGGGCTGAAGGTCATTCTCCGGCTTACGCGACGACTGCTTTACCTAGCGACTACTTTACTTTCCGCTTCTAAAAGAGGCGCCCCGAAAGGCGCTGTTCTTTCTATATTTGTCTAGTTGAGCTCACTTATAAGGGTCGCACTCATAATGGACACTCGCTTATTACGAACGAGCCAGCGTGCAGACCGAAGAGGGTGTCAAGCTTCCGTGATTCCCCCCCCCCCCCCCGCACACAAACACACAAAGAAAATGTCGACCCCCCTCCTCTCCCCTAACAACAACAACAAAAAAATTAAAAGCGACATTGAAATCGCAGTTAAAGCCGGCCAAACGCGCCCAGACAGGCTACAAGGTTAATCGGTGCGTGCGTGTAAAGGGGCGCTCACATTAGCGGGAAAACGCGCAACGCCGGGCGTTTCCCGCGTGCCGCTTCCCGCCCAAGCCGGTTTTTCTCCCGCGGACAGCCTGCTCTCCCGTCCCGCGGAGCGATGGGTTCGGTACCTATTTTTCCCGTGCCGGTGACCAGAACAGCCAATGGGCGCCGACCGTGAACCGTGACGTCGGTCCCAGTTCAGTGACCCCGTCGGCGGAGGCGGAGGCTGCGCGCGTCCGGCCGGCCGGCCCCGGCCGGCCGGGCACTCGGCGGCTGCTTTGCCAGGGCCACGGGAGGGGAGCTAGCAGGGTGCGCTTTCCAGTCTTCTCTAGTGTCACGTGACTATCCCCTTCTCTTTCTGCTCGTTCGGGTCCTCCCTCAGCGCCTCCTCTCTCCACATTCCAAGACAACCGCAGCGTGAAAACGCGCGCAGTGTGAGCGTCATTCTGAGGAGCTGCGAGGCAGCGTCGACGTTGACGCTGTGCCGGCGCGGGAAGCTTCCCGCTAGTGTGAGCGCGCCTTAAGCCGGCTCGGAGAAGCGATTAAAGTGAAAGCAGGAGCGCGGTGAGGGTGAGACAGGGGCAGCATTGAAAGCGAAACTACTGCACACGCCCGGCGGTCAACCAATAGCAGCGCCAGCAATAGGAGAAGTTCGAATACCTGCCTCGAGGTACGTCTGCTGATCCATCCGGTCACGTGGCGTGCGTCGCCTGCTCAATCGTATCTCCGTAGGGTGCCTCGATGCGCGCCCGCTCTCCGCTTAGGGTGAGGACAACCGCGTCGTCTGCTAGCGCGACCGCCATTTTCTTGCTTCCGCTGGTCGCGAGACGCTCGTTTGCTGCGTGGCGCGCCTAGATAGAGGTGGCCCCGCTTGCATTGGGAGCTTGAATTTGACTTTACTTTTGAAAATCATTCATTTTATAGTTTAGATGAAAAGTAAGAGTAAAGATTCGGTGATGCATTCGCTATTTCGAGACGATTAGCGAAAGTATAGCGGATATCTTTCTTTGTTTTGCTATAGGTGATCACGGCGGGCAGCTGATCGTCGTCGTTGGAATACCGGCGCCACGGAGTTGCTATCATTGCGCTTACTTGTGGATATAGCGGAAAGAGGGTGAAGTGCGCCAAGTGAACAGCTGCATATTCAAGTACGAACGCATGACATACTTACGTTAACTTACACTATTATGCAATGGTGGCAAAAACATTTTGCAGTCAAAACATAAAAACCTAGGCGCACGCAAGAACAATCATTTAATGCCTTAATGCACAAGTACAATATCTACAAAATGATTACAAAAGACGATTCAATGCAAGCGTAATGCAACTTGTGTGTCTTACGCTTTAATTTTTCTCACGCTTATGTGCATGCACACGAAAAGTTCACACTTATTACAGCGTCTTCAAGGAAGAGAAACACCAGCACAAGTTTTACTTCCGTGACCACCAGCACGTGTGGCTGGGTACTGACGTAGATGTATACGTAGCCGCAGTCTTGTGTAGGCGGCTATCAGCATTTTTCCTATTGCTTCCTTGTGATCTGCACATGTGTTCAGGCATGGTCGGTCTATCTTTGCAAAGTATTCAGTGAGCGATTTCAGCGGGGACTTCATCGTGTGTATTTTGTTAGTGCACCACGCGGCAGCGCCTGTGAAGTACTCCTCGTAGTTCTTGAGAGTGCGCATCACTTCACTGCTAGGATAAATCAAGTTTCCTCCATCCCTCACATACTCCTTCAGAATTGTCAAAGAGGCATATTCATTACAAGCTGTTCCGATGAGAGCATCTTTGCACTGGGAGCAAGACACAGACTTTAAGACGCTTTTCAGGATGAACCCTCCCAGGTAGTACAAAATGGAACATTCCGTTGACGTCAGTTCTTCGATGAACAAAATCTCAGAGTCATCTATTTCTTCAGGCAAATTTTCTGAGTGCTGCTTCTTTGCTTGAGAAAGGAGATCGACGAGGTACTCTCGATCATCAAGCTAATAGCTTGTTGTTCGTGGCGTGTGTAGAAATTGGCTCACACTAACAAGCCTCAGAGCACATTTTAAATCATATGCCGTCGGCACTGGCTTCCTTAGGCGTACTACTGAAAAAAGATTTTCGAGGCAGTCTTGAAGTAGCCTGCTTGTTAAGAAAAACTCGTAGCGTTCATTGCCCAGAAAAACTTCTTGGAGGCGAAGGACAACTGTCGTGGAAATAAGCAGCCCAGCTTGGGATGGTTTCCACTGAGAGGTGGCGCCCATATTCATCCCTTGTATAGTTTCTGCTGCAAGGCGCAAGGTTTTCAGAGCAGCGTAATATTTCTCCATATTTCGGTGGCTTAAAGCTAAAGTGGGATGGCGTGATGACATCAGGGCATACCACTTTGACACCAGATCGAAGAACCATGCTGTCGTTTCGGCAGATGGGTCAAGCAGCCCTTCTTTCACCAAAAATCGGATAGCCGGTGCCGCCTCTCTGAAGAATTGAAGAGCTACTCCTACCTTCATTTTTGTAAAGTGGCCGGAGCTGACATGAACTTCCGATAGGGCAGGGGCTACTTTAAGTTCCCTCTCTGCGTCGTAGTCCACCACTGCCTGGACGTGCTCCAGTTTCACGTTTGGTGACGGGAGGTTGTTGTCGAGCACGGTGGCATCGCTCAGTGCAAACACTTTCGAGCTTAAAAGTTGCCCTCGTAGGTTCTTCAACACATGTGCTGCATCAGCAGTGAAAAAAAGCTCTTTCCCGTCCAAGCATGGATGCGGTATTGAGCACACTGTGGTAGAATTTCTGTGGCTTGAAAATCCTAATTCTCGCCACATCGCTCGATTTGCTGATCCCATGTCACATGTGACAGCACGGACTCTGAGGGAAATCTGGCCACAGCGCCGAATGATGTCGAGTACATAGTCTTTAAGCACGGCACCTTCCACGTGTTGGCCAGTGAATTCATAGCCGATGACCTGCTTCCACCGCTGATTGATTCCTCCCAGCATGAACACCAAAGCGTGATTGGCGGGCTCCTCTGGCTTCGAAGGAAGTGTTATACTTCCAAGGAGAACGTCTTCACCTCGATCCAGTTCAAATGCTGTAGCAATTTCCATCTCGTCTAGAAACAGCACACAGTCTTTTTCCACGTTTTCCATTGTGTCAGTCTTGCACTTCATGACATCAAAAACTTCTTGAAGAATGCCTGGAAGGAACCTCAGTCCCTGGATCCTCCGTGCCAACGTCCTGCTGGACGGAAGAGGGTAACCCAACTTCCTCAATGTCTCATATCCTGTCGTTCCGCAAGCAAACTTAATTTGCAACCCTTGCTTAACCGTCTCCGCAGACCACGTGTGACCCTGAGTGCTATTTTTAGAAATAGCGGAAATTTGGTCTGCATTCAAGAACCGTGTATTTTTTGCGAAATTATCAGCCATGCTTTCATGCTTTTGAACTTGCTTTTTGAGCTTTTGGATTGTCTTGTTAGCAATTGTGTGATGTTCTTGAAGCGTGGCGTATTTCCTTTCCATGTCTACCAACTGCTTTCTCAACTCAGCACAATCCGTTTGTGTCCCACTAGCTGTAGGTGTTTCATCTGTCGAGCTTGTACTTCCGACGTTCGAAGATTCTACATCTAAGCTGTCGACTTGGAGATTGACCGATGACGTATCTCGGGACACCATTTCGGTTGAATCGGGGAGCAAATCTGCCTCTGATGCGATGTGAAGTCCTTCAGCGGGGTTGTTCACCTCTTCATTGGCGGATATGGGCACAAGCTGCGTTCTGTCTCTAGGTGGCTTTCGGTTCCTTGGAGCAACTGGAAGCAGGAGGATGTACAAACCAATGATCAAACTGAGCACTATGTAAAGGAAAAATGCGGGAATCACGGGATATGGAAAATCAAGATAAAGAGCAAAGCGAAAACAAGGCATGACCAGCGTCTCGGCATTTTATTTTTCAGTCTTTAGTTTTGCACAAAAAATTCTAAGGGTAGGGGCCAAAAGGTGCACATAAGTACTTCACTTGTTCCCCGCTCCCTGTATTAATTACAATGCCGTCTTGGTTAATTCCATTTGTATTAATTAGAGAAGGCGACCGATTCTGCCTTTTCAAGTAAGAATGGGTTAAGTGGGCGTTTGAGATGAAGGCTGCTGCGTGAGCCGATCGACAGTAGAATTGAATAAGTGGGAGGCTTCTTGATGAGCGTGCGAGAAGACATGCATGCATGCACACATAACCTGTTAAAGGCGAAATAAGTGAACCATACCGGGCAAGCGGCTCAAATGCCACCACTTTTTTTAGTAACGAATGTATGCACTTATACAGAATCAGGCAGCGAATCAAACGGGAAATACCTACCCCTGAATGAGAAAACCGTTGGTACAGCATTAGGTTTCAGCTTTTTCCATCCATCTGCCCGGTTTTGCTCAAAACATGATTCTTCAAAGTGAGCCTGCATGAAAAATTTTTTTTGCTAATATAAATGCCTTATTCCCCGAAAAATAAGATTAAATTACGATAAATCAAGAAAATCAAACAAACGCACGCCGGCACGCATATGGGCTCACATCCGCACACATTTACAAAATAGAGATGTACTTCACACTACTCCGTTTTTTTTTATTTCCATGCGCTACTTCCATGACATATAAGCTAGAATAAATGTCATGAATAACAATTTTCGCACTGAACAAAAGTATAAAAGATCTGAATTTGATGCAATGTGGACAAACACAAGCCTAAAACGCGTCCCATGCTATTCTGCACTCCGGGATTCCCTTTTCATACTGCTATACAGGTATGCGCCTGCCAAAATTAAGCGGGCAGCGAGGGCTTTTTGTGAAGTAAGCGTGATGCACTGCTGCTCAAGATTCGTGGCTGACAAAGATCGTAATAATTTTAGAAGGCTGAGCCTTATTGCCACGTGAAATGAACGGAAACGTAAATGCGCCAGAGGTTCCATATCGCCCCCCAAGCTCTAAGAGACTACGACCGTTTGCAGCGATCAAATATCAGAAACCTGCAAAAGCATGACATGACGCCTCCGACAGGAACACGAAATCGTAAATATGGTCATCAGAAACAGACTCAAAGACAAGCTGACACGAGCCTCGAAATAAATTTAGCACTGCTGAGAAGTCGGGTACTTACGCTGCATATGCAAGAGTAGTTCGTCGGCTGCCACTTGTCCCGCTTCACTTTCACAGTCCATAGAAGACGTCGTTTTTTGTCTCTAGGAAACGAAAACATTCTCCAGCCATTTTTAGCGCTGTTAGTGCACTGGGGAACGCAGCACCCAGGCATTCTGCAAAAAGACTGTGAAGAATGCCGCTTTCCGTGTCTAGCGTGGGCAGTCGACGGGACGCGGGAGCGGAATGCAAGAAAATGGCAGCGGCGCCTCCCGAGAACCGGTTTTGGCGGCGGCGACCCCTTCAAAGAGTGGCTCCACCCTCAGCGGAGAGCGGGCGCGCATCGAGGCACCCTATATCTCCGCCTTCTGCACTGCTGCCGCGTACAGGCAGCGCGCAGACGGTAGTCTGCGTCACCCTTGTGTATGTACAGCGGTCGAGCATGCGCACTAATGGGTGAAAACTGAAATATGAGAGTAGCCGATGGTTTCCGTGTAAAGCGCTAGTTCCCACCTCGTTTTCAGGCCCATGCGCCTCTTCCTTCAAGCAGCAAATGTTACTTCAAGAACCTAGTTATTGTGGCGAGGTGTCGCTTTATTTGGAGCCCAATGCGCTGCTCGAGCGCTTTACACGAGGGTGGTGCATACTGGACGTTCGGTTCGCACATGCACTGCTGTCGCTTCGTCCCGCATCATTACATCTTTCTCAAGGATTGAGGAGGAGGTTGCCGACGTGCCACCACTTTCACGAACGCCTCAATCGCTATCTGCATTATCGCCTTCCTAATGCGACTCGTACGCAGTAAGGCTCTCCGTCTGGTGCACATGACCATGCTGCAGAGCTTAGAAAGCGTAGGGCCTGCTTTGAAGAAACAGATGTGCAGAACGGAACTGTCAAAGAAATAAACGCCACTCTTGTCTATGTTCTGTCTGTAATAGGGGGAGCCCACTTAATACGAACTTCGGATACAACAAACGCAATTCGCGTGACCATCAGGTTCGTTTTAAGTGGGCTCTGCTGTATTGCATATAAAATTGCAAACTGAACTAGAAAATAGCATACCTGCAGTCACTGAGTCTCCACGTATTTTTGTTTTTAATGCGGAACAGATGGTCTCAGATCGGTGCTGACAGCAGGCACCTATTGAAATCAGTTTTGCGTTCACAGTGTGTGCCTGAGTGAGCAGATCGGTGCCTGATAAGAGATATTACCCCATCTTGAATGCGAAGGACACTGCTGTTACGTAACACGCGAGTGATGCAAAACTAGCGAACTCCCTGGCGAAAGCATCTGCAGTGTGCAATGCATTTAATATGCCGCAGCACTACGAGCCTTAGCTCGTATAAGGGCTGGACAAATAGCCTGTTACGACGTGCTTGGAGGAACCCACACATACTCTAGGCCGTGAGGAACCCTCATCCTTGCCGCGGCAGCTGTTAATGCTAGGCTCTTACATTCATACGCGTCGATTATTTATATATTACTTCTATTTTGGCGTATTCACAATGGTGATTGCACGTTCACTCTGCGCAGTGAGTTGCCATGTGGGCCGCTTACTCGAACGTGTATTCCTGCTCTCGTAGGCCGCGAGTAAAGGCATTTTGTAGATTGAGAAGCTTGAAGAGAACTTCAGAGCTGAAGCGAAAAGCTTAAAATAAATCAAGAGCAAACCTAACAGTGTAGCTTTACCAAAGAAAACACATGCATGTTGCTGGTGTGTGACTGTGCCACTACGTGCATCGCCAGAATTATGCGCGGAGTGGACTTAGATGTCATCGTATTCGGTCCCGGACAATACCGCAGGCGATGTTTGCACAGGAAAGAGCGAGTAAGGTTAGGCAGTGCGTGTGGTCCTCCCACGCAGCTGGCGACCAGCCGAGTCCGGCCTGAGGACGTGCCGTGCGAGACCGCGGGCTGCCAGCGGTTGGCTCGTTTCCTGGAGGCCTCCATCAACCGATCGGCCGACGCCTGCGACGACTTCTACGGTTACGTGTGCAGCAACCAGATGTACGAGAACACCTTCAAGAAGGTGCGCTCTCTCCGGCCTCCGCACCGTTGACGAAAGGGTTGGCACGAATTCGTTGTGGGTTCACGTCCAACATTCTCGGACAAAATTTTGATAATTGGATAATTGTAAAACATTGTTGTGAAAATATTGAAGTTAATGGTTTGTTCTTCTGATGTGTAGCAAAATATTGATTTCAAAATGTTTCCATCGACCGCATCGAACATTTAGGACTGCCATAGAAAGCCAATGGGGAACGCTTTTGACGACAGCAAGAGCGTTAATAGAAAAAAAAATACAAGACTACCGTCAGATGATCTGCGGATATATTGGTTGTTATAGCGAAATCTTACATTATATGAAAAAAATTTCGTTCATAAGCGATTTATTGCTCAAAAATGCTTTTGTCCAGAATTGCTGGGTATGTCTTGCCCGTGCAGAATGGGCCCGGTTAAACATAAGTGTAGCTTTCAGGTCAGATACTGCTGAAATTCACCTTACGGCGTGAACACGAAGCTTGGAAGAATTCCACGATGTGGAGGCTGGGGCGGATTTAAGAGTAAACCGGGGGAAGTGGGGCGGTGCATCTCCCCCTTATTTCGCCCTTCTCAACCAAAGAATAAGTTACTTTTTATGAGACCGCAGCATTTTTCCGCATTTCTTTAAAAAAAACCTTAAAGCAATGCAGGTGTCAACAGAATAGCTCCCGTACCCCCGGCTCCCAGAAACGGACTGTCCAAAAGTTATCCAATAATCCGCCCCTGGCGAAGGAAACGGTGAAATGAACGACGGGTACCACTGCCAGAGTTTTGCGCCACGACCCACCGCAAAGACTGAGGGGCCATGGCAGTTGGCTACTGAGCCAGAGAACGCAGGATCAAATGCCGTTCACGGCAGCCGCGTTACGGCAGAGGCGGGAAACAAAAAAAAATGGCGGACGATATAGAGTGGTTAGGCCAAATGCGAATTAAGTGCGCTAGCACATCGGCTTCGCTTCGAGGCTCTGTTTTCAAGGCCAAGCAGGCTCAAGAAAAATATAGGTGAAGTCGAACTTAATGTCCGCCTTAAGGGCATGATGCGATAGCGTTAACGGGTTATTCCCCATGTATGCGGAATTGGTCAGCCTCTACTTTACACTAATAGATCGCTGGGAGTCCACATACCACCCCTGGCGCAGCGGTGTGGTGCAGCGGTTAAGCGATGGGCCACTGCCATCGGTGTGACTTCTGAGCTCTATGTTGAAGTCCCCTGAGCAACACTTGGTTATGCCTGGTTCCACTGCGACACCTGGCTTCAGACAAGCACACAACGGCTAAATGCGGGAAACAGACGCTATAAGTGGTAGCGCACTGTAATTCCCTCGCGCTGTGGGTAGTTCAGAATGGCGTGATTTGCAGGTGACCACTTTAGAACTGAGCCGCTCGAATCAATGTAGTCTCACCCAGTTTCTGTTAGCAATACAGCTGGATGAAACACGTAAACTTAGCTAGCCGCTTGGTTCATCTATCCTGCGCCCTCAATTTGGTTGGAGAGGAAGTGACCACCACACTAGAGAAAATTGGAGGAGGCGGTGAAGGTCCGCTTTAAGGGTATGACGTGATAGCTAATGGGTTAACGCCCGTGTGTGCACAATTGGTGTTTCTATACTTAACATTCATAGATTCCTGGCAGTCCTCATACCCCACCTGGCGCAGTGGTGCAACGGTATGGCAGGTGCTGCCACCGGTGGCACTAGTGCGATCCGTGTTGCTCTTCCCCAGCAACCTCGCGCGACCAATTATTGAGTTAACCTCCGCCGGCCACGGTGCCCAGTTTGCTCACAACCCGATGGGCAGGTTGTGATGACGCCGCAACGTTACGTGACTTAGGTGGCCCAGTTGCCTCCTAGTTTGCTTCTCTGGGGATTTTGCGTGGATTTTTCACTCATAGTCAGCGACGCCGACGACGACGCCAGATTAGATTTTCTGCGTCACGAGCTTCTTAAGGGTATCGCGTTAGAAATTCACTGGCCACGTTTAGCACGTTTAGCCGGAACGACAGCGATAATTTCCAAATCGTTTAAATCGCACGCCAAAGCACACCAGGTGGTCGGAAATGTTTCGAAGCCCCCTCACTACGCTGTCTCAGAACTTATGCCTCGCTTTAGTGCTTTGAGCTGCGCATACTGGACCACAACATTCCTCACCTTAGGTTAAGTAGAAACCCTGTGAATGTTCCTTCACCGAAGCACCTTTATATGCCCGATCTGTACTTCGAATTGTTCGCACCGTGCGCTGTGGCCTGCGCTGCCAGTCGACGCACTCCTCGCAGATGAGGAGGCAGCAGATGGCGAACCTGACGTGGACGCTGCGCGAGAGCCCCGTGCCGGCGCAACGCCAGTCGGCGCTGCAGAAGATGACGGCGCTCTTCTGCTCGTGCGTGTCGCTCGTCACCGAGAACCGGTCCGAAAGCGCCGAACTGTGGGCCTTCCTCGACCAGCACGGACTCCAGCCGAGGCCCGTGGGCGGCAAGAAGGCTGCAGGCGGAGACCGGCCCGACCCCCTGGAAAGCATGGTCTATCTGTCGGTCACGTACGGCTTGCAGCCCGTCGTGGCGTTCAGCTCTCACGGGGACAGCGACCAGAACCGCTACCACCACGTGAGCAGCTGTATCGGCTGCAATGCATTGTGGGTGCAGTAAGATGCTCAGGACACACTGAATAACAAATTATACGGGGGCCAGTTGGGCATCAGAAATTTTTGTGGGTTGCTGCGTCAGCGGTGCAGAAAAAGGCAACGATGGACAAAACCGGATTGTGTGTGTACGCTGTTCCGGAGGAGGGCGTATTTACATTTAAGAGTACCCCGAAACCCCGACAGCTATTCCATATAGAGGGAAGATAATGATGATAAAAATGATTATTAAGCTATTAAAAAACCAAAAAAATGCGTTCACGTCGGTTTTAACAAACTATGCAAGACAACAGGTAAAGAGGTAACAAAAACCTACGTGATCATAAGGAAAAGAGAAGAAGGTACAAGAATACGCTAACTAAAGAAGCGAGCATACTTTATGATACATATGAAGAAGGAGTCTAACAGTAAAACGAATACTAAGGTACCATGAGCAAAGAACCACGTTCTGATTATTTTTTATATCACTTGTAGGTTACAGAGTGTTCCTCTGAGGAAAAACAAACCGTATGTTGACTTAACAAAAGTTGAACAGGCCTGAATACTTCCCATGGCCAACGCAAAGCGAAAATCATATCCACGAGAACGCGTTCAACAGTCACCTCACCTTCCAGCGTTTCAAGTACTGTCCAGTGGTTCTAGTTTTTTTAATATAGGCTGAAGAAACTAGGCCGGGCATTGTCGAAGGGGGGGGGGGGGGGGATTAGTTAGGTTGGAAAACAAAATGAACGACCGAGCAGAAATATTTTCAACAGATATTTTACTAAGTATAAATGTGAACATTATGTATTTTAAAACGCCGTGCTTCTTGTTAATACAACGCGGCGTGCTGACGTCGAGTAACCTACATGAGGCGTCTATTTCCGATGCAGCCATATAGGGTGTGCAATAGGCTGAAGCCTGTAGTTTCAGCGGGCGAGTACGCACGAAAGCATTCAAGCTTCTCACGTTGCGTTTGTGCTTGTTTGGGATGTAATGACCGATTTCGTCCTCACAACCATTGTTCCGGAGTAACCGATCTTTCTGGACTGCGGTGATCATGCCGCGTCTCTCGTAGCTAATGCCCTGCAAAGTCCGCTGTGCAGACGATGTTCTTATAGCACCTGATCACTAGTTAGACGTATCTTTTATGTATCCACAGTGTTCTTGCTATATAGGGTGCGTAAAAGTACGAACAGCCCATACGATCCCAACGCTAAGCATCTTTTTAGGTTCTGAGCCAAGGCAAAATGACGGGATCTGCGGAAATATACTGCTGCAAGCTACAAATACATTAAATAAAAAAGGCAGAATCTTAATACAAGCAGAATAATATGACACAGACAATGGACTTCGGTTAATGTAGAGCTGGAATGCAATAGTAAGTATAGCGACCTAAGGGCACAGCAACCTTCGATCGCTCGTGCAGCTGGACATCAGCCGCAGTTACAACTTGTGGCAAGTGACGCGACAGAACATGAGCGAAAGCAACGACCTCGCAAGCTTCGTCGTCCAGCGGATGTCCGTACTGGTGCCGCCCCTGGACAGGGATGCCGTGTTGGAGCTCAGCACGGATATCATTTTCACCGAAAGCCAAGGTTTGTTATCGGGCGCGCTGCTACACTATAGCGCACCGGCGTCATCTAATTTCAATTTATTTTTTACGGCATTTTTGAAACATTCATTTCGGCGGTTTTCCTTTCGTTACTGACGCTAAATTAAGTTCGATGACAACGTTTTTTTTCTCACAATTTTCTTCCGATCCGTTTTCTACGCACTCTGACCGTTTTACGCATTATTTTTAAGCTAATGTCTTGTTTCATCACGTAAAATCAAATATTTCGTGATAGTGAATATGCAATATTTTCGACGTCTGAAAGTGAATTGTAACTGTAATTCTGTACAATTGTAAAGTAAATTGTTACTGTAATTCAGTACAGTTTTAAAGCAAATTGTAATTATGTACAATTGTAAACGGCAAACAAACCCCCAACTCTCCCCCGACATGATAGAGAAAACTACTCCCGCGTAGAACCTTATAATTTGCACTTAGTACTCCTTCGGTGTGCACCTGGAAACCACCCGGACCTACCTTTCCTTGTGCGTCGTCAAAACAGTTTATACAATGATCCTTTATTGCGGGTTACTGTACCTACGTAAAAGTTATAATCTGCGCTCTCTATTGGAGCGTGAACTGTTACAGGTCAAGAAAATAAGTTCACATCATATGGCACAGAGCACGCATTTTCATGAGATATTGTCGCCGTGGCCTATAACAACTCATTTAATACAATAAGTGAACATGGTTGATGTACGATTTTCGACATATCGCATCCAACTATTTCACGTATAGGCAGCATGAAACATGCCGGATATTAATTAGCTTGCAGTTGACACTGAGTTCCACAGCAAAAAATTAGTTACGCGACTAGCTCTGTGCTTTGAAATAAAGCGCCTTCCCGTTTGCTTGTGTTCCCTGCTCGTATAGTGGTGGTGTTCCTGGTTCAAGTGAACAAGTCGCTCGAGGAAACCAAGCAGACCAGCTCATTCTGGACACAGATAAAGCACCTGGGCAACTACTCCAAGGACGCCGTGAGCTCCCGTAAGTCCCTGAAACCTGCGCCTACCGACGAAAGTAGAATCTTTCCTACCGGGAAACTATAAGGACGTTGCGATTATTTAATCGAACTCGCTGTTTTGTCATAGTTTTCCAGATTAGCAATTATTATAACACAAAATGAAAATATGTAACCCGTTCGTCCTGTTTGCCCCTGTGGCACCTTTGAACTAGCAATGAAGGCATTATGCTATGCGGCATGCGCGGGGCTCGATCTATGTACAGCACCACAGGGTAAACACCAGTTTCCAAAGGGTACAAGGTTTCTCCTGTCCTGGTGATTGGCTTCCGTGAGGTTAACTGATTGGAAAAATGGGTTTGTGTCCCCCACCTCGTGCAGCTCATAAACATTAGCCACGACGCTCATTGACCGAATTGCCTTTGTTCTATTAAAGCCAAATCATTATCGACTTTATGTCTGCGTGAGCAATAAATCCTGCCTCGAATTAAACATAAAAGGAGGCCAGTTTCCAGGAAAGATTTGCAAGAGTTGTACCTTTAGTCGTCTACAAAGATTTATTTGTAAGGAAATGCGACTCCCTGGAAACCTTGCAGCCGCAGTACTCGACCTATCCTGTTACAGGTACGTCACACGAAAGTAATTAGTTGTTGAGCATCTTTTATAGTCGACTCTACACCACAAATACGTTTTGCGAGGGGGAACCTTCTGGTGGTTTCATGAAGCTTGCATACATGGCGCCGAACCGAATCAAATATTGCTGAGAGTGAGAATATTGAAAAATGCCATATATGGCGTCATACGCTCACAGTGGAGTTTAAGTGTCGCCTTCAATTTATTTCTAGCTTCCAGCTCAGATTGATACTGAGGTGAGAGAGAAAACACCGGAAACACACAGGAGTCTCCACGAGCAGCGAACTAGAGGCTTCTTTTCGACTTTCTCACCATTCCTTGCTTCCTTCCTTCGTTCATTCCTTCCATATCTTCTCTCTCTACTTCTCTCCTCTTTCTTCTTGCACTGCTTCCTTCTCTCACTCAGTTTTTGTTTTCGTTCTTTCCTTCTACTTTTTTCATCTCAGCCTGTTCCAACTTTCCGCACGCAGTGCAAGAACCGCTATGAGAAACCTGCAATTGTTTCGTGTTCGTCTCCCTCTCTGCCAGAGCGCTGGCTGAGCGTGATCCGCCACGGCGCCCACCCTTCGTCGGCGGCCGAAGACAGCGTGTACGCGCGCCCCCTGGCGTTGGCGCTGCTCACGCGGCTGCTGAGCGACCGCGGCGGGGTGGAGACGGCGCGCCGACTCCTCTGGTGGGGACTCGTGCGCGAGCTGGCGCCCTACGCCAGTGGACGGTACCTGCCCAAGGACCCCGAGAGGCTGAACCGCTTCTGCGTGGCACGGGTGGCCTCCGTGTCGCGGCTCGCCATCATGGCTGTGCACCTTTTCAGAGGTCAGTGCGCTGTGGCTGATGCACAGAGGATCAGGAGCCGGATGCGTTTATCGGCAGAGAACACAGGCGCTTTGAACGCGAAACGCAAGGTACATGCATATCACTCACAGTATTATAGTCGCCAGCAGCAGAAAGGGATCTGTGAGCTCTTAAGATAGCTGCGGACCCCTTACACAGCGTTAAGATTGTGCAGAGTAACGCTGTGAGAAACTGATTTATTCGGAGGATCAAATAGTGCTGTCATTAGCGATAAAAAAATAAACTTAAGAGTTATTAAAATTTTTTGAGTGTTTAAAATAACAAAAAAATGGATAAAATGGTCGTTCGGCGATAGTAATACTTCTCTCGCTTGGTTTATGAACTTCGCTCCGTTCAGTGAAGTGTTTGTAACGCTCTCATAAATTTTAAGAAACTCAGAAATGAGAGCAACAGCATTCTGCGGAAAGAAAAAAAAAGCACTGCGCTAATAATTTGTCAACAAAGAAATAATTAAAATGTTGGATCTTGTCTGGAAATGCATTAACAATTCACTTAAACGTAGTAACAAAAATGCGATTGAATAAATATAGTCAGATGGTGTACGACTATCCAGCTCAGTGCTAGCAAATACATTAAATGACTTCTTCGTCACTGTGGCTGGAAGTTCTTCCCCTTTTTGTATGGCACCTAACATGGACCCAAGGTTCCTGGTAGTGCATTTCTACTGCCCACTACAGCTCAAACTCATGAGACCGTCCTGTCAATGAAAAATAGTAAAAGCTGTGATGCAACTCCAGACAATAAAATATGTCTCAAATATCATAGCCTCAGTTCTAGAACCTATCGTCAACGTTTTAATTACTTCTCTGGTACTTTTCCAAACAGATTACAAATATTCAAAGTAACTGTAATATATAAAGTCGCAGATAAGAATATCTTTTAAAAGTACCGTCCCACATCAACACTCACCACCTTTTTCAAGTGCGTAGAAAAATTAATCCATGAACATATGGTAGATTTTGTTAAGAAAGACAACATAATAACAAGCTCCCCATTCGGTTCCATAAAAGTCAGATCAACAGACATGGTTCTTTTAATTCAAAAATAAATCATTTTAGAATCATTTTACTAACTTTTACTTTTACTAACTTTTCTAAAGCGTTCGAGACCACAATATTTTTCTTGAAAGCTAGAACATTGTGGCTTCCTCGGCAATTTTCTTAAACAATTATAAGTGACAATTGACACTTGCAGGTCTTATTTGGAGCTCATTCATTTAGGCGGGCCACAGGGAAGCACACTCGGCCCTTATTTTTAAATCTTTATATCAACGACAGTGTTCGCATATATGATGGTCGTAAATATATAATTTAAGCAGATGATGTGACCATATTGTACACAGCGCCTACAATTACAGAGCTAGCAACCTGTGCCAACAAAACAATCAGTAAATTACATACATGGAGCAGATCCGCTTCACTAAAAATAAACTCCATGAAAACAAAAGCAGTTTTATTCCTACCAAAAAAGAAAAAAAACTGCCAGAATTTCTGCCTACCTTCGTACTCGGTTGTACTTATATGCAAATAGTTCCTTCGATAAACTGTCTAGGTGTTATGTTAGAGGAAAACATATCCTGGGATGGCCATGTAAATCGTCTCTTAAGTCAGTTGTGCTGTGTTCTTGGCATGCTTCCTCAGCTACATTTCGTCTTGCCTCCTGAGATTAAGAAATTATAATATAACAGCCTTTTCTGATAAAACTCATGTACTGCCACTTGTTCTCGGTAACCATGCTATTTACCAATACATCAAAACTGCTTGAATTGCAGAAAAAGGCTATCCATACAATCGCTAATCCTCTACATTATAGTCACATTGCCTCTTTTCAATTCACTAGACCTGGTACCAGCCATTGGTCTTTATCACCCAACACTTACACGCCGATATGAATTCACCGCAAACATAAAAACCGCTTGTTTCAGAGACTCCGCATTTAACAAACCGCACCCGACTGTAATCCATACGTTTCGGCGAAGTTTGGAAAATGCGCCGTCGCTGAACCAATTATATATATATGAGATGCTTTGTTTAGGATTCCCCAAATAATAAATAGTGTGCCCCTCTGTTTGGACTAACCGGCAGTTATAAGTACGTCAATCTCAATTTCATTTCATTAGCTGTGTTTGCACATACATTTTTAATGTGTCCTTGTTCCTTGTAGATTGTTACATGCGTATTTGCAATGCATGTTGCCTGCATGCATTTTATGCATTTCGCAGGTAAATTTGAATGCGTTCTTTGACCTTATCCCTACCCTTGTACCTTTTAGGTTGTTCGATATGCATTTGCAAGTGTATTTTCCATGTACGCACCACGACCACATTTCGCAATGTTCACCAGATATGTCAAATCATACTTTTATTACTGGCGTCAGTCATCCCCTCCTGCTTTGAAACTTAACAGTATTTGCTGCTGCAGCAGGGGATATTCAAAACTCCGCAAGTCCGCTTTCTCGTATAACATTGTTGTCTGACACAAGATGGCTGACCGTGCGTTTCCAGCTGAAACAAAGCAAGAGGGACTAGTTTTTGGTTGATTCTTCAAAAATACGTTTCTTACATTCTATCGACACGCTACGCGCCTGTCTTGTACCCTTCGCAGCTTTTTAAAGAGAAGTCGCCCATCTTTTCTTTGGCAGCATAGTTATGTGAGAAAGCGCGCTTGCGGAATTTTGAATATTCCCTGCTGCCTGGAAAGGATGCGTAGCTTACTTCGGCTTTTTGGCTGCGTCGCCCTTCAACACTGTAAAATTGTTGATAAATAGTTGAATGAAGAATATCTCGTCTTGACTGCATTCTCAACAGTACGCGTTTTCGTCGTTTCGAAAATTCATTTAAAGGTTATGCAATGAAAACACCATTATAAATCAAGGCACCGTCCTGTGTGCGCGCAGCAAAACTAACAGCTATTCAAAAGTCATATTGCAGAAACATCTACTTGCGTCTTTCGTGACTACATAGCGAATGGCGTGCGATACGCTTCCATAGTCAGAGACTGCATAAAACGAAACAAGGTATTGTTGGCTGGCTGCGACTTGTGATTTGCATCTACGTCATTTCTCTCAACGCCTGTGGCCTATGAGAAAGGTCGACATAAATATTAACAGGAAGCTGAAGCTTAATACGCGGTAATTGAAGCCCGCACTCATCTACGCTGTCACATCACATGAGGTGTAAACATACTGCAAATGAACTACACAGTTTTTGTGCAAGCAGGCTTCACCGCAAAAAGGGTCTTGTTGTAAAGAAGCAAACTTAGCAGGTGCGTAGGGCGCACTATTGCCACAAAAGGTTAGTAGACTAGAGAAGTGGATCTGCAACTTTTGAAACCTGAAATCGCAGTAAAAGACAGCTCTGTTGGTTCAGGACTCACTCCAGTGCATTCATAATTTTTTTTTACTGCAGTGTAAAGCTGCCCTACAATTACCCGTTATTACGAGATGTGGCGCACTCTGCGGAGTGCACGAAGCTTTTGCTACAAAATAAAATGATTTTAAACAAGCGCACGTAGGCGTGGCGGACGCGATCCGCTATCACGAGGCACCGACTGCGCAGTGGCAGGCGTGTACTTGCAGCTGTCGCCATATGTCGCTTGCGCCTGCTGGACCCTTCCGTCTTAGTCCCAAAATAATTTTTGTCAGCAAAAACTAAGCCCGTTATGCCCAGTGGCATGGGCTGGGAGTCTTTATTTCTTAATTTTTTCTTAGCTCCAGAATAGTTTTTGTCAACACGAACTTTACCAGCTGTACTTATGTGGAGGGGGAGTCTTATTCTATCAAATCATCTGCTATCTGCAACACGAAGTGCGCATGCGCAATAGAAGCTAGTTTCAAATCAGGTTAGATCAGGGGAGGGAAGATGAGGAGAGGCTTGTATACGCGCTGAGCGACCTCGTGAAAAAGGAGAATGCGACCGCTAAGTCATTTACTTGATCCATTTACTTCACCGACCCGATAATACCCCCAAGCGAAATTTGTGCATCCTTCGTAATCTCTTGCAGAAAGAAAATTTCAGCTAATTGGTGCATCTTTCCTCGCCGAATACGGCTAGATATTGACGGTAAACGCCTTGGAAACATTGGAACAAAATGTTCTTTATAGGCCAGAGGCGGAGTAGTGAAATGAAGTGTGGACAATGTCGTACTGAGTTGCCCAAAACAATCCCCGCACGTGTACGTTATGATGTACTGTAATTACAAAAATTTCCCCGTGCGGCTGTGTTCTCAGAGCCTTAAAAGGTCGCGATCGCTTTCCTAGTGTCCTTGTTCGATTCGAACTGCCGTGTTATTTAGTGCATTTTTGTAGCAAGAGTGGAGTTGGTTGTGCTAGAATTCGAATCCAGTAGCCATAGGGTGAGAGGTGCCGGCTAAATATATCAGCGTCGCGCCTCTTCAGCAAATATCAATGCACAGCGAACATGTCTCAACAGATGCCCAGCCCCGTTGCGCATCTGGTGTCTCCAGCTTGTATTGGACTCTGGTGCGCCATTCACCGTTCAAGTACGCCCATAAGACAGCATATAGCAAGAGGTGACAAAACAATGTGAAGGGGGACATACGTAAAGATAAAAAAAGATATCGTAGGGTTTTAACGTATAGTTAAACTCAGTAGACGTGTGAAAGCATGCGTTTAGCCTGGTTGGCCCACGGTTTTGCTTTCCGTGGGTCGTCAGCACGCCTGGCGTAGATATTGCACTCAGGTTACGCGCCGATCAAGGCTAAGTTGATCTGATCTGTTCGCGCCCCAGATGGAACTCGATGAAGACGATGTGCAATGCACAGATCGTCTGCGGCGATATCATAGTGCTCTCAGCCGCCGTGTTGGCCGAGTGGTTACGGCGCTCGGCTGCCGGCCCGAAAGACGCGGGTTCGATCCCGGCCGCGGCGGTCGAATTTCAATGGAGGCGAAATTCTAGAGACTCGTGTACTGTGCGATGGCAGTGCACGTTAAAGAACCCCAGGTGGTCGAAATTTCCGGAGCCCTTCACTACGGCGTCTCTCATAGCCTGAGTCGCTTTGGGACGTTAAACCACCCATAAACCAATCATAGTGCCCTGGTGCCGACGCCAGCGAGGTTGATCTGTTTGCGCCGCCGTGGATTCGACACCCAGTCGCGGCAATATTTATTTATAGTTATTTTATTTCTACATGTGTCAAGGTGCACACAAACTCGGTGAGCCGGTTAGATCTCGTGAGGTAGTGCTGTCGTATTAAAAGCTCAAGAGAGAACGGATTAAGGATGGAAGGAAGACAAGCGAGCTCGTCAAAAAGAGCAACTCCGCATAAAATGGGATAAACCTGCAGAGAAGAAAAAGCGTTAACGCTCTTTTCTTCCCTGATGACCTTGTCAGATAACAGTCCCCAGAATGAGGAAAAAGGTGGACGAATGAGTGAATTAGTGAGTGACTAGTGCGACAGCCAGTGAACAAAACGATATGTGTGTGAATCGCTAAGTGAGCAAAGGAATGAATAAGTGAATAAACTAATAAATGAACGAACTAAAATAGCGAATAATTAAATAAATAAATAAATTAATGACCATCCACACTGGACTCTCCACTCGCAGCGGTCACCCCCGGCATTCTCTCCAGCACCGAGTCGATGGCGGATCGCGTGCGCGCGGCGCTTCTCGAGGCGCTGCGCTCGTCCCCGTGGCTCCGGGACGGTCCGACCCGCAACACGGCGCTCCTCAAGGCGGCCTCCATGGCCCTCAGCGTGGGCTTCCCCAAGGGCCTGTCGCGCGAGTCCGAGCTGGACGCGTACTTCGCCCCTCTGCGGGACCTGCGCGCCAACCGGTCCCTGTCGTCGTGGCTGGAGCTGCGCCGCTTCCTGCAGCGCCGCAAAAGTCCCGCCGACGACGCCACAGCGTCGCACGTGCACAAGGTGAACGCGTACTACCTGTCAGACAATCGGGTGATGGTGCCGGCCGGCATCATCCAGGAGCCCGTGTACTTCCACGGGGCCGCCGACGCCTACAACTACGGCTCGCTGGGACAGGTGCGCGGAGGCAACTCTCTGGTCTGTTTAAAACACAACATATTTACGGCGTGTTGACAGTTTTCATTTTTCTTTAAACTTGCGGTACACAGTCGCAATAGGCCTAAGCTTAAATGACGTAGCGACGACCGAAAATTGCTGGTGGTTCCGCGTAAATACGAGGGGCACTTTTGGAGCAGGCGATGGACTTTGAAGGGCGTCCTAGAGCTATCTATTGAAGTACCTATGTGCTCGTTCCTATCTGGTGCCCGTCCTGATAAATACATTACAGAATATATCCTTTATGTAGCCAATCGCATAGTTGCACCACGTATCTCTCGTTCTTTCACTTTTTCGATCGCAATATAGTTAAGGCGCCCACCGTGCAGTTAGGCAGTTATGGTGCCTGCGGTTGTTGATCTTCCCTGCTTTGCTCAAACGACAATTCCTCTAATTGCTCACTGGCCCAACACGTTTACATCAGCATGTTATCGCGCCACCAACAACGACCAGAACCGTCGAATTTTTTTTTCAAGCACGAATAAAAGAGAGTTGCGGGGCGCATTGATACGTTATCCCATCGACTGTACGCAGCGAAACTGTCTGCTTGCACTTCAAAATTAGCCCCAGGATATAGGTGGATTTCGAACCGGTTTTAACAGGGGCGACTAAAGACCTTCTCTTCTCAAGCTATCTAATAGTACTGAGCATTGACAGCGTGCCAGCCCTGAAGTGACTTGGCAGCCCGTACAGTGAAACCATCGCAGCTTCACGATCGGGAAAGACAGCAATAACCACACCGCAATAGTTTAGCTTGCAAATACGCCAAGAAAAGAAGAAAACTTTAAGGCAGTGTGCGTCGGCAACGCCTCGGCCGCTAGTTTTGTAATACTTTTTGTAGTATCTCTTCCAGACGCGTGTATGAGAAGATATGCTGGTAGAACTTGGTTCTTGGCTAGTTGGTCACTCATTTTTTGAAAATTAGATCTAAAGCTATTAGGAAGACCACTGAGAGAAGAATTGAATTGAGTTGAAAATTGGTTTTTTGAGGAGAGGAAATGGCGCAGTATTTGTCTCACATATCGACGGACACCTGAACCGCGCCGTAAGGGAAGGTATAAAGGAGAGAGTGAAAGAATACAGGAAGAAAGAGGTGCTGTAGTGGAGGGCTCCGGAATAATTTCGACCACATGGAGATCTTTAACGTGCACTGACATCGCGCAGCACACGGGCACCTTTGTGTTTCGCCCCCATCGAAACGCGGCCGCCGCGGTTGGGTTCGAGCCGGCTACCTCAGAGCATTCTTCTTAGTTGAGTCGTCCTCTCCCTGTGGTCTTTCCAATAGCGCTACATTCAGTTCTCAAAGACAGACATGTCGGCTCTGTTTAAAGCAATAAGAACGCTCAATTATTTGGTGCCTGATATTTTGGAAACGTGTATTATGATGGATCGTCACGTGGAATTTTCCGGCACCACAGACAGAACAAAAAGCTACTGTTTGATGTCCACACTGCTTAAAAATGCGTGCTGCATTGAAACGCACTCTCGGCCTTGGGATCACTGTTGCGACAATGGCGCAGGCCATGGGCCACGAGATGATGCACGCATACGACACGAGCGGCCGGAGACTGGACCACCGGGGCAAGAGCTGGAACTGGTGGAGCGGCGCGGCCAGGCGCGGATACGAAGAGAGGCTACGCTGCATCCGCAGGAGCCATGCAAAGGTAAGAATTAAGCATGTTTAGGCGGAGGGTGTGTTTGGATACCTGTACTTAGTCCCCCTCCTGTCAATCAATCCTATCATCATATCCCCTTACGGAACAGTTAATACCCATCCTGCCGCGGTGGCTCAGCGGTTAGAGCACCCGGCTGCTGAGCCAGTGTACCCGGGTTCGAAACCGACCTCGGCTGCCGCGTTTGGATGGAGGCGGAACGCAAAAAAGAGTTGGGCTGAGGCTTAGCTAAAGTGTTAAGCCTAGATATCTCGAAGCGAAAAGGGTTTAGCAAGGCGTGCCTCTCGTGATTCTGGCGTTTCAGCCGCTTGTCTAGCCTTGCACTTTTCATATCTCCGCTGCTTTTGAGCCAACTCCCACGCTACCACTTCTGGGTCTTCTTCTCCTCCTTCCATGGCGAAAGGTCAGACGACGGAGGCAGCGCGCGGCGGCGACGACGGCTGCGGCAGCAGCGGCCACCTGCGCTCCGCGTGACGTCACTCGGTTTCGCGCAAGCGCAGCTGTGGCAAATCTGTAGTGTGGCTCACGCGAAGCCCGGTGTTGACGAGCCTGGTGAAGCTTTTCGCTTCAAAAAGCTCCCGTGCACTGTGCGATATCAGTGACGTTTGAAAAAATGAAAATTGGTTTTTGGAGAAAGGAAATGGGGCAGTATCTGTCTCATATATCGTCTGTACACCTGAACCGCGCCGTGAAAGGGAAGGAATAAAGGAGGAAGTGAAAGAAGAAAGGAAGAAATAGGCGCCGTAGTGGAGGGCTCCAGAAGAATGTCGACCACCTGGGGATCTTCTAACGTGCACTGACATCGCACAGCACACAGGCGCCTTTGCGTTTCGCCTCCATCGAAACGCAGCGTCTGCGGTCGGGTTCGAGCCCGGGAGCTCCGGATCAGTAGCCGAGCGCGCTAACCACTGAGCCACCACGGGGGGTCGTTAAAGACCCCCAGGAGGTCGAAATCATTCCGAAGCGCTCCACTACGGCGCCTCTCTTTCTCTCTTTATGATTTCATTCTCACCTTCCTCCCTCCCGTTATTTACGGCGCGGTTCGAGGGTCCACCGATATGTGAGACAACTAATGCGGTATTTCCTTCCCTCAAAAATCAATTTTCCAATTTTTTGTGAAGTTAAGTGAAGTGAAGAGAAAAACCTTCAGCGAAGAAAAACTACTCACCTTCTAAAAAAAATTAATTCCTATGCTGTGGCGTCTTGGCCCTGAGTTAAAAAGGGATCAGGACGCTGCCACCGCTGTCGTGTTCGAGTTCCCGGGTTCGAGCCCGACCGCGGCGGCAGCGTTTCGATGGAGGCGAAACGCTTAGACGCCCGTGTGCTGTGCGATGTCAGTGCACGTTAAAGATCCCCAGGTGGTCGAAATTATTCCGCAGCCCTCCACTACGGCACCTATTTCTAGCCTTTCTTCTTTCACTCCCTCCTTTATCCCTTACGGCGCTGCTCAGGTGTCCGCCGATATGTGAGACAGATACTGTGCCATTTCCTTTCCCCAAAAACCAATTTTCAATTTTCATCTCTTTATATACAGGGTGTTTCACCTTATTACCCAATTTTTAAAAACCGGTTTTTCGAATATGAAGAGCGCTTTTTTCATTATAGCGTTTTCAGCGGTGTAGTACATCAGAATAAGTTAAGACGTGCTAACTAGCAGGCTGGTTAACTAATATTGAGTAGTTAACTGTTAACTATTGCCGTTAGGCTCCTTAATTATTAAGAGGCATGTAGTCCACCGTACGTAATATCCGCATGAGTTTTTAGAAGTTCGAAACCGTGGTTTCCCTCGCAGCCGTGGCCTAACAAATTTTGACTATTTCGAGGAGTTAAGTTCCCTGGACAGGTTGCTTTGCGTGCAAGGTTTTCGAAAGTGCGTGTATTTTTGCATGATGTAGCCAGAATTTGTTTTGTATACGGTATTAAAATTATCAGAAAAGCGGTTCGAAATTTTCACAAATTCACCAATAGGGCAATTTGTAAGCAGAAGACGCGCTACAATTGTTCACCAAGGGACAAGAGGTAATGTAATAAGAAAGTTCATTGTAAGAGTCGCTTAAAACGTGCCGTGATGGAGGGAATGAGAAAGGAAGGGAGTAAAAGGTATACGGAATACTGGCGGGCAAGTGTTGTTAGCGATCACACACGAGCAATCAAGGGCACGTGTAGGCACCGCTGCAGCGGGCGCATCTTGTAAATATACCGCGTGCCATGCTGGAAGGCCTTGAGCTCCCGTTGGGCTCGGTGCCGCACGCAGGTGGAGCGCGACATGATGTCCTGGGAATCCGGGCTGAGGCAGGACCCCGAGAACCTGGGCGACTTCAGCGGAGCTCGGCTGGCGTACGAAGCCTTCCAGTCGCTGCCGGATCGTCGGCGCGCACTCTCGGTGGCGGGCTTCGGCTCCGAGCGGCTCTTCTTCATCGGCCACTGCGTCAAGTGGTGCCGCTCGCTGACGGAGCACCGAAACGAGGGCTACGCCAGGGGCCGCTCGCGTTGCATCGTGCCGCTCATGCACATGCCGGAGTTCTCGGAGGCTTTCGGTTGCGGCGCCAAAGCCTACATGAACCCGGAGCGCAAGTGCTCCTTCTGGTAGAGGCGTGTGCGCGGACTTAGACAGGCTAGAGCGAGGGGGACTATCATTTTTCTCCCATTGTTGCCTATGCTATGTATTAATAACCATTTTAAGAGTAAGTGAACGTAATGTACTAGCCGTCAGACGCGAACACCCTTTAAGTCGTCCGATATACATTGAGTAGCAGGTGGAACTGCTATTGTGTTGCAGTCTAGATCTCGTTTCACGTATGTTCGAGCCACTTAGTGGAACTAAGGTGAAACTTTTAAAAACATTCATTTCCATCTATGAATCCACGTTCCAGCTCGAGAAATCGTAAACTATGCGGAACAACGTTTCAGTTAAATAAAGAGGTTTTATTTGGAACATATTTCCACATACGCGTATCTGGAACACCGTTCCGTGCCACATTTTGAAGATTAATTTGTGGAACCGCATTATATAGTTCTTGTAAACCAGCGCAACGGCTCGAAGCCAAACAAAAAGGGACAAAACACAGCGCTGAACTAACAACAGAATAGATTTATTCAGGGCACCATGCAGTGGTTAAATACACGCTGGTATCGCATAATAACAGAAAAACAGAGACAAACAAGAAAAAAATAAGAAAAGAAAAGTATCGTTTCACAGCCTAATCATTGTGATTGTGCGAAAGCTTTGCTGAAGCACGTAATCTATGACATTAGGTATCCGTGTTCTTTTTCCGAGATAGCAACAGAAGGGGTGCTTATGCATTGCGTACCTATCCTCATGATTTCTGATGCCTCAATTATCTCCCTGGTGAGCTGGTCTTTGCTTTTTGCTACAATTTTACTGCTCTTGAACATTGGGCGGCATGAGCAATCACGACAGTGAATCCCGATATGGCGGACGGCATTCTTCACATTATTGTTGTGCTCCTTAATACTTTCATTTAAACACCGACCAGCTTGGCCAACGTACGACCGACCACAAGACAGAGGAATTGAATATACCAAGTTGTCTTGGCACTGAACATATTTCTTCTCATGCTTCTTCGTGCACACAGGAACATCGCGACGTGTTTTGTTTGGCCGATTTACGCGCGCACATAAGGTCCTGTAGGACCTGTAGGTGTACGCCACCGCCTACTTACAGCGCGACTGAGGTGTCCACTCAGAGGTGGGCTTTTGCCCCCAAATACCTCGACCTCACTTCGACCTCATACAAAATTTGGTGACCTCACTCAACCTCAACCTCACCAGTTCAGGTTGAGGTCAGCTTAGCCGCCCTCGCCTGACTTTTCCAGAGCCCTCTGGCAACCTCACTCAACCTCACTTCAACCTCTTATTGTGAGGTTGAGGTCGGTTGCCGGCCCTCAAAAATAAAAATAAATAAATCTGAGCATTGAGTAGGCAATAGAAAATCTATCCACCGAGAATACCGTTTTGATCTAGAGGCATGTCGTTTTCCTCGTTTGGATACGTGGGGCTCAAGCTAGGCCTATATGCTGAAAGGCGCCATAAAAGCAGCGAACCGTGCAACCTCGACTGCTGCACATCACTTTTACACCCGGAAGTACATATATATGCAAAAAGAAAAACCGGTGTTCTGGCACGAGGGCTCGAAGGGTTTAGTACGACTTCTACGTGGACAGCTACTATTCCTGGAACCTGTTACAGTCGTTTTGGAGGAATAATTCATCAGAAGTGTTATTAATCATTTGGCAAAAACACAATCATGAGCAAGCATACTAATTTTACAGGACACATACGACAGGAATAATGGTCATTAAGGCGCGGCAGAAATGAGTTGCATTCATTTATAGGTATTAGTAAGCGGCTTCGTTTTTGTATAACCGCCTGTTATCATTTTTTTATTATTTATGACGAAGGCCCCTTTTTTAAAAATTACACTTGTGAAAACAGGTACGCCACAGTGGCACATAGGTTGAAATGCGTGGCTCTTTTTTTTTATTCGAGAAGTGTGCCATGAGGCATAAGTTGAAAAAGGAAGGGGGGAAGGAATGCACGGGATAGAAAGTTAAAAGAAGGAGTGAAGACCCGTTGCGCTGAGGTAGTCGCCGAGGTTGCTAATGAAACGGTTGTCCATAGTCCACTTCACGTAGTCACTTTCGCGGTTCCACCGCAGGCTCACCTTCCCGAGGAGCCATTTTCTTATAGCAGCCGTCGCTGGACACGTCCACAAGTGCCGCACATCACAAATGTCCGGTGCAGCGCTACAGTGAGGGCACTTATCAGTTGCTGGCAGATCTTTTGCCTGCCACCGATGACGGACAGATGGTGTCAGAGCCGCCCCTGCCCGAATCCGGCGCACGGATACCTCCTCCTGCCGAGTAAGACTACGGGGGAGAGGGTGCGAACACGGAGGAATTAGAGCGCGTGTTCGCTGGCGCAGAACTTCGGAATCGGAAACATGGGACAGGAACGGATCTGGGGGAAGAGGGGAAGGTGGCGGATCGTCTAATGTATGAAGATGAGTCATAGCAACCGCTTGAATGTTATGTGGATCCAGGGCATGGCCGCGAATCCAGTGTATGCGCACAGGACATGGATACTTTGCGCAGAGCACATGAATTGATGTGAAATCTGGAACGTTCGTCGAACAGCCTTAAGCTGTTTAAGGGCGGCGCGGGAGTCGGTGTAAATATGAACTGTATTGAATGTTGGAACGAGCGGAAGGGAAGCAATGGCATTATAAATGGCTTGAAGTTCCAATGCCTGGGGTGTGCACGTATCCGCAGTATACGTCGCGCGAGAGTAGAGATGCGGATGAGATGGACTATACACAGCAGTAACTCCCTTCTCTGCAGGATGTGATGCATCCGTGTATAATATGCACCCTTCAGGCAGATACGCTGCTGATACCGACGGGGTAACAGTGGGGCGATTGTCAGTGAGCTGGCAATAGGACCACGGTGGAAGTGTCTTTAAACGATGAAGTTTGAGAGACTGTTTTCGAGCTCTATTTGCCACCCGTTGGTCGGTGATTTCACTGAGTGTATTAAGTTGGGCGAACTCCTGTAGCACAGGTATGTGTGTTAAACGAGGCAGATATGTTATGACGCGCATAGCCTCACGATTGATAGCTTCAAGGGAGTCCCACTGTCTGCGGGTGAGACGTTGAAATTGAGCCTGATATACTATCCGTGGCTGAAGGATAGAGCGCACAAGCTGGCGGGCCGTATGAGCACGTGTGCCACCAGAGCGCATAGCTATGCGACGAATCAGACCTGGAGTAGCGTGAGCCGATTTACGGGTGGCTGTCAGCCACGGGGTGCCAGTCCCAGATGTATGGAGGAGAAGACCAAGAATACGAACAGTTTCTACCTGAGGAATCAGAGAATTATGTACCGTAAAATTTAAAGGGGGAGCTTTCCGTAAGGCGGACTTATTTCCAATTCGAATGAAACATGATTTAGTAGGAGAGAGTGTTAGACCCAAAGGTGGGAGGCGAGATGTCAATACATCCAGAGCGTGTTGAAGGACCGACTGATGAATAGACGCATCTGGATGACAGCACCACAAGGTGATATCATCGGCATATGCAAGCACGCAGATAGAAGGGATGGTCTCTAGGGCTCGAACAAGAGGAATTAAAGCCACATTAAATAATGTGGGGGCGAGAACGGAGCCCTGCGGCACTCCTCTATTGGAAGTGAAATTACCAAAGGGCTTTCCGTGGACACGCACGCTGAAGGTTCGATTTGCTAAAAAGCCGTGAATGGAGAGGAGGAAGCGGTGAGGGAGACCAAGAGTTTGAAGGGAGGCAAGAATGGCAGAGTGAAGGATGTTATCATATGCCTTTGTTATGTCTGTAGCGATTACGGTTCGTACAAGGTGACTCTGTGGAGAGTGGTCAAGCACGTCAGCAGCCAAAGTAGCAAGGCCGTCCTCCGTTCCAATTTGTGGGCGGAAACCAATTTGGGAATCTGGGTAACAATCAGGGGATTCCAGCCACCATGATAAGCGTGCGGCTAGAATGTTTTCATAAAGCTTGCAGATGGTAGGGGTAAGGGAAATTGGACGAAGGGCCGAGAGAGATACTGGAGGCTGACCTGACTTGGGGATTGGAACCCCAATAGAATGCTTCCAGTCTCCCGGCATGACGCCAGAAAGCCACACTTCGTTAAAAGTATCAAGTAGGGTTTCCAAAGCCCTCCCTTCCAAGTTACGGAATAAGGAGTTAGGTATGCCGTCGTGCCCGGGAGAAGTAGTAGTTTTTAAACGGTCAATGGAGGCCAGCAGCTCTGCCATGGTGAGGTCAGAAATAATCCCATCGGGGGGCTCTGTTACCGATAAGTCAGGTGGAGACGTAGCGGTGCAGTCATGGTTTGGAAAAAATTGACGGGCCGCCTGTTGTGCAAATGTGTCCTCATCCACATTTAGCGCGAGGCGAATGCTCTCTGTGTAATCTGCAACCTGAGAAGGGCGCTCCATGGCGTGAAACACTCTCCAAAGATGTCGATTGCCCTGCGTAGAGGACAGGCGGGCACACCATGCAGCCCAGCGTTGTCTGCCTAACCGCTTTGCATAGCGCCGCGCCCGTGCGGTAGCGCGGTGAAGAGTAGGAAGAGCCGAAGGGTCATCGGGGTGACGAGTAGCGTAAAGATCCGCCTGGCGACGAAGAGCCCACAGATTCAAGAGATGTATGTCCGGGTTTGGGTCATCTTCATTTACAGTAGTGGCAATAGTGTGAGTAGCGAGAACAGCAGATAGAACGTAGAAAACGAACCCATCCCAGATTGGGAGATGCGGAGCCAGGACGACTATAAAAAGAAACTAGAATAAGGGGTGTGGGTGCAGGTTTTACGAGAAGGGCGACAACCTCTTGACGTATGTTGCACCACCGTGAAAGGTCGAGCGGTGTGTGCGGAACTGAACTGTGAATATAAATTGCAGATTTACCTGGGCTGAGGGAGGAGGCGGTGCAACGGCGATCAGGGATAGATGGTGAATGGTATGCGCAGAAACCTGAAAGGCGTGGGAGTGCATTATGCTCTTGCAGTAGGAACGCCCATGCCCTCAGCTTTCCGTCGCGAAGGCGGATGTTCACTTCAGAGGCCTTATTAGCGAAACCTCGACAGTTCCACTGCACCACCACCGATGATGATGCGCTATCCATGACGAGGCCGAAGAGCTTCCACGATGAGGAATGTCACCTGCTTCATCAGCGCTAATATCTTGTCCACTGTCGGGGTAGTCACGGCTAACAGGTGGTCGGCACCTGATTGTGGGCCAGTGCTTACCCTAGGTGATTCCTCTGATGATTGCTCCCGAGTTATGAGAATTCTTCGAGAGGATTGAGAACGACGCAGTTCCCGGCGCTGGGTGAGTTCGTCTAGTCGGCGGCGAGCCTCCGCGATTGCATTGTCTAAAGCTGTGTCTTCATCTGTGGTATCCACATGTGATGGATGCACTGGACGTTTGGGCATACCATTTGATCCGGGAAGGTGAGCTGCTTGTGCATATGTACGCTGGCGAGGAGACGTATGGTGAGCAGCAGGCTCAGATAAAGGAAGTTCAGGGAAGTCGTTGTCGTCACATGCGAGAGCTGCAAAGCGATTACTTGTAGGAACATCCATTTTCGCAGGCGACTTGTGAAACTTCTTCGCTTGCTTCTTCTTTGGACAAGCGGGGGAGCGAATGTCATGGTCCGGCGATTTGCACAGGGCACAATGAGCTGTTGGTTCATTCATGTCGGCCACAGCTGCTAGATTAGGGCAGGTATTTTGCATATGTCCTTCTTTGTGGCAGTGATAGCAAAGAATACGACGAGGTCGGAAGGGCTGTGGTTTGTCGATCGCACCGTAGTAGGTAAGGTACTTCGGGAGAGTCAACGGGCCTTGCAGGATGAGCAGGTATGAGCCCCGGCGACCCATAGGCCGTGCTTGCAGTACAACATGAGTTGAGCAGCGAATATTTGCGCGCACCTCCTCGGGAGGGCCCGTGCTGTCGACATGATAAACCATGCAGCGGAGTGTGTCAGGACCAGATGCAAAATATATTTGCACCGGGACATGCTTGCTGTCATCCAGGGGGATCCGCGTAACTGCGCAAAGTTTCTGGGCGTCCATCAAGGATGACAAGTTTACCGTGATGGTGTTCGATGGGCGATGGACGACAAACCCGCAGTAGTTCGAAGAGCCAATGGCATGGTCAATTGTAGCTTGAACATTCCGGGCAGGGATGGCAGTCATATCAAAGCGCAATGTAGGCTTGATGGTAACGCGGAACGAGTTCGCAGCAGGCGGAAGAGAGCCTTGACTCACGGGAGGCATCTGTGGAGGAGGCTCAGACGCTGGTGACGGCCCTTGGTGGGAATACTGAACTGGCGCGACGGGCACAGTTTCTTGAGGGAGTGCCACGGGCACGGAGGCGGTAGAGCAGTCCATGTCACAGGCCAAAGTCGTAGCATCGGAAGACGGCGCAGGCTGGAGGCCCAGAGGCGCTGACGATTGCGTGGACGTGGAGGCTGCGTCAGGTGGCAACACAGCGGGCATCCGCGCAGCCGTCGTCGACAACGCAGAATCCATGCAGACGCGTAGCGCGGCCTCGCTCGGCAGCGCCGAGCTAAGCCTAGCTTGCCCCTGAGGGTTCCGGTTGGGTTTTCTCACTTGAGAATGCGCCCGCCGTGCCGGGAATTTCTCCGCAGGGTCGTCGTCAGCATTCGGTCTCACGGAGGGCACTGTCCGACCCACGCCACACACGAGAAGACAGCGAAAAGCGAAAACACAGACCTAGAAGCAGACACGTATCCACCCACTAGGTCTTCGTCTTCTTCATCCAACCAGGATATAATTGACCCTCGTTTGTTCCCAGGCCCCCTCTACTCTCTTCCCATCTCTTAAAGTTACATATATAATTTTCCGACCCATTGCTAGCTGCGCTGTCCTCCGTTTCGTTCCAATCCTTTCAGTACGTCTCCGCGCCTCTGCTCCCTAGATGAGTAGCGGTAAGATAGAGCTGTTATATAGTATCCTCCGAAGGTATACTCGTAAAATGGCAATGGTGATATCAAAATACCCGTAAGATGCACTCCAACTTCTTCTTATTCTTCTAGTTATTCACTCTCAAGGTCGGGATGTGGGAAGACTACTAAGGGACATTATCACAAAAAAAAAAACAACCAAAGCTACGTTCTCCCTTGGAAAAAGGCTACTTTTATAAACCTTCAATTTGGCCTGTCCTAAGCCGTTCATGCCATCCTATCCTTTCAAATTCTTTTAAAGAATGTCTCTATGCCAGACTTGCACGTTCAGTTCTCGTTGGGAATTCTTGCACTAGGTTCAAAAAGAGGTGGGGACATCACGTCGTCTGGGTACTGACGGCAGTGCTAAAACTGCTGCTGAACCGTTAGCGAGAACAAGACACCTTTCCGTGGTTCTTATGGATGGTTTCGCCTCAGTGCCGTTAGATCCTTACATATAGTGGAGAAGCGTACTTAACCATGTAGCGGTCATAAGAAGATGATGTGAGTGAACTGAAAAGCGATTTGCTAGAAGACCGCCAAGCAGCGGACTCTCGGGCCGGCAGAATAGTGTAAGTTAGCGGAACGCACAAACCATGCAACTGCGCTAATGCAACGGAACAACGCTCTCACCCCACACTGAGGTTCCGCAGTTTCTAAACATTTTTTGTCTTTTCATTGATTGTAAGTTCTACTTCAAGCCAGCATGCCACTGAAACTTTTCCGTAGAAGCCGAATTTCGAAAATTAAATTCGGGGCACTTTTATCTCTCTTTTTAGGTTTAACCCAAAAATTCTGACCCATAGCATAGGGCCATAGTAGTCTAGGGCTTTTGGTTAATTTTGACTACCAGGGGTACTTTAATATTTATCGAAATACGGTCGCCGCGGCCAGGGTAAAACCCACGAACTTGATGTTAGCAGTTGAATACAAAAACTACTGAGGCATCGCGTCGGGCTTAATCAAGAAGGCCACAGAAAAGCACCACACGAAGCACGAAAACAAAACGTCGACTTTCGAACTGCTCTTCTGTCAGTGCAGTCCTCGAATGAGATTCATGCGTAGGAAGCCGCTACACGTTGGACAATGTAGTAGGGTCACCTGTCTGGAGACAGCATGCCCTCCATATCTGTTTTACCTTTTTTTGAAGGGCGCCATAAAAAGTGTTTTTTACGGCATTCCAAAATCGACTTTGTTGCTGCGCCATCGCGTGTTGACACACACGCACGCACGCACGCACGCACGCACGCACGCACACACACACACACACACACACACACACACACACACACACACACACACACACACACACACACACACACACACACACACACACACACACACACACACACACACACACACACACACACACACACACACATATATATATATATATATATATATATATATATATATATATATATATATATATATATATATATATATATATATATATATATATATATATATGTGTCCTAGGGCTAGGTGGGCAAGAGACTTGAAGGAAAACAAACGTGATGAAAAAACTTTTTACTGACGTTCCGGCCGGGGACTGGCCTTCTCTAGAAGAAACTCAGCTGCTGGCAGCCTCTTAAATTTATATGATGACGTGGTCACTAACTCCACCTATGACAGTGAATATGAAAGAAAGAAAAAAAAACAGCAAGCTAAAATAAAGTCAACATCATGGAATTGAAATGACGCTAAACATATGCATCAGAGTATATCTATATTATCAAAAAGGACATATACACTTGGCGAACATACAAGGTGCAGAATAATGCGAAGCGCACACGTGCGAAAGGGGGGCGGTAAAATAAACAAATAAAAAGGACACGAGACGAAGCTGCATTCCGGATGGTAATGTGTAGCTTGCGATATGTACACGTTCAATAAAATGAATAATGCCGCGCAAAGAACCCGCCGAGGTGGCTCAGTGGTTAGGCGCTCGGCTACTGATCCGGAGTACCCGGGTTCAAACCCGACCGCGGCGGCTGCGCTTCGATGGAGTGGAAACGCTAAGGCGCTCGTGTGCTGTGCGATGTCAGTGCACGTTGAATATCCCCATGAGGTCGAATTTAATCCGGAGCTCTCCACTACGGCGCCTCTTTCTTCTTTCACTCCCTCCTTTATTCCTTCTCTTAAGGCGCGGTTCAGGTGTCCGCCGATATGTGAGACAAATACTACGCCATTTCCTTTCCCCCAGAAGTTGACCAGAAAAATTCGTCGATTAGAACAAGCAAGTTAGCTTACCTACGCTTTGGTGTATACCTGACGAGACGGCTTTAAAGTTGTGAACTAAAAATGATTCTCGGAGTTCTCGGTCGTAGTGTGATCAAAACCGAGATTCCAAAATGGCGGCTCCATCACCATTTCTTGTTTTCAATTAAATTTTTATATGTGATGGCGAAATTTGCCGACACCAGCGGATAGTGCTTAGGTTTGCAGAACAGGCTCTATTTTTTTCGGAAAAAATTATATATCACACTAGATGGTTAAAGTCAATTTTTCGATTTCACGAAAATGCTAGTTTGGATCTCTGCGTAGAGTAAAATTAAAATATGGCGCAGCCTGTTTATTTTTGTTAATTGTAAGCAAACTTTTTTGTCAGAAGCAATGTCGGAATATTTTGGTGCCTATAATAATGCAGCAAAAAATCGCAAATATTAATTAAAGTGTAAGGGAACACCAATAAGGGCAGGTTATGGACAGTAATGAGACGGGAAGGAATAAGAACCATAGGCTCAAATTTGTTCTGAGTATAATTCGTTCTTTTTACTATCGCTGGACATAATTTGTAGTTCGGAACGGGCAGTAAATTTTTACTTAGGTGTTGAAAATTATCTGAAATTCGAGAAATGCGGAAAAAGCCCGGTAATTCCAGATTGAGAAGAAAAGTGTAGCTTGATATTGTTTTAAACTGTAAAATTATAGCCGTAACGTACACTATATTTCGTTCAGTTACCATTACTGGATATTGGGTGTTAAATAGAGAAATGGTTATAAATTCGACTTCGTACTGAGCGAATAGAGATGTTAACGACATTCGCTCAGTTTTAGTTAGCGCAATGGCAGCGTCTCAGAAAACACCTCCTAAACATTGTTTTGCTATCGGTCAAGCTCAAATCCCATTCAAGATTAATATAAGTCCTCTAGTCATTGTAATCTTACCGGGTCTCGCTAATGACAGCCAAGACAAATATTCCGTTCTGCCTAACTTGAGTGTTCTAATGTTATTTTATTCTTTATCTCGTGAGAGAGAGAGAGACTCTTTATTGAGTATTGTTAAGTCATTATATTTATTATCTGTTAAATAACTTTATACCACCGCCGATTGCCAGCAGAAATTTTTTTGTTCGTTTTAAGGTGGGCAACATTTTGAAATGTAAATAACATTACCTCTTTGTGAAAAGGACCTTTAAACTGACCGGTTAATTTAGGCTGAAGTACAAACTGGAGCGGGTTCCTCCATG